>PNEQ01053547.1:0-86793 GCA_003012365.1 Medauroidea extradentata
GACGCCCAGTCGCCGGTCTGCAGGCAGATGGCCTCGTGTGGTGTGTGAGTACTGAGCGGAGAAATGAGCCACACAGACGTACCTTGGCAGGTGGGTAGGGGCGACGCCCAGTCGCCGGTCTGAAGGCAGATGGCCTCGTGTGGTGTGTGAGTACTGAGCGGCGAAATGAGCCACACAGACGTACCTTGGCAGGGGGGCAGGGGCGACGCCCAGTCGCCGGTCTGCAGGCAGATGGTCTCGTGTGGTGTGTGCGTACTGAGTGGCGAAATGAGCCATGCAGATGTACCTTGGCAGGTGGGCAGGGGCGACGCCCAGTCGCCGGTCTGGAGGCAGATGGCCTCGTGTGGACCGCGCAGGCCGTATCCTTGGGCGCAGCTGAACACCGACCGTCCGCCCACCTCTCGGCTCAGGATCGACACCCTCAGGTGTGGGTCTGTCAGGTTGAGGAGGTCGGCGCACTCGATACCTGCGCACCGCATACCACATACCGTACCACACACTACCACCACACACTTTTTGAGATTGGCGTATATTCTAGTTTTGAACGAACATTGGTTTTGTTGGTGCAAAATATCGGCTGTAAACAATGGCACCTTATTAGTTTTGCATTGGAACATATATAATAACTAGGGAATGGAACATTTCGCGAGTTCAACGACCTAATTGAAAGAATCCACTATCCAATGCATACTCAAACCCCGTCCATTCGTTCATCGTCTGCTGTTGGAGTGAGTAGCAAGTAATGGGTAAATAGTAGGGCCACGATTTTGTCGCGAAAAGATTTTTGCCCCACTTGGTTTCAGTAACTCACGTGCACATCGGCAGTTCTGTTTCAAGGTTATTGGCAGCGTGTCTATGTTCAGACACGTTTCTCATTTTACTGCACCAATCAGAATAAGGTTATTGTGAGTCTGTACGTCCATAATTTGCCAAGGCCAGTGAGAGTAAAATTATCCAACCACAGACGATGTAGCAGAGCTGCAGGTGTGCACATGACGCATCGAAACCAAAGGTTGCAAAAATCTTTTCGGCATAAAATCGTGGCTCTAGTAAATGGTCACGGCTTGAGTATGCATAGGATAATGGATTCTATCATGCTGGCCGTTGAACTCACGAACTATTCCTTTCCCTTATAATAGCCTACAACGAAAAAAAATATTTTTTACATTTCAAAATTTAAATTTAATCTTCTTGCGGTACTTTTAAGCTGCAATCGTACCCTCCACTTAGCATACATACGTAAGAAGTAGGAAGTTGACCAACCCTGTCAAGTACGTATACGCACGCTGCGTGGTGATGTTAATGCTTGAGTGCACACACTGTGCTTCTATTTTACACGTACGTACAGTAAGTGTTGGTTGTGAACCCAGCTTTAATCTTCCGCACCGCCGAGACTTGGGCGCTTCCAGCGGTTCGCGGACTTTTGGCAGGGTGGGGCACAAGTTGCCGAGAACTGTACACCCCTGTGAATGCACCGCCGTATACCAATGACCACGAAATATCTACTAGATACTAATTCTGTTGTGAACAGTCAGTTATAAGCGGCACTTACACACCATCGTGTCAGTGGCTGTAGCGTCAACTAGCGCACAACCCTATACAGTTCTCTGCAACTTGTGCCCCGCCTGGCAACAATTCACGAGCCGCCACTGCCAGCCTCCCTCCAAGCTTTGCGTGAGCGTCCAGTCTTCGACGCTCTGTACCGATCGGTAATTTAGGAATTAGTAACGTAACAGTCTTGCTGTTCGGAACGTTTTATTTCCTATCTCTTTTAATATTTACGTCATCGTTTCACGTTATCAAGCCACGCTTTAATTTAGATAACTAGATAGTTCGTCGCTATATAAGTGTTTTGCCAATAACTTTCAAAACCAGGTAGTTTGGATACAAACATGACGATGATGATGAGTTTTTAGCATGGAGGGCGGTTTGATCCTCGTGATTGTGGGAAAGGAAAAAAAAAGGGGGGGGGGGTTCCACCCGAAGCGCGACTAGACGAGGAAGAAACTGCGGTGATTCGCAGGTTTGGAGATAAGGGAAAGGGAAACGACACAACGCCCAGTCCTGAACCAGGTGAGGTAACTGTAAATTTTCCCCCCGGTGAGAAATCGAATCCGAGACCCTCTGCCTACCGGCCAGGAACTCAAACCACAGAGCCGTTGGTCGGACAGGATACAAACATAAACGTACTCAAAGGTAATGAAATATAGAGAGAACCTTTCGTGCTGCCAGAACAGTGTGTGAGGACGACGAGCATGTGGCACGATTCAAATGTTCATAGATAATGTATAAACGTCCAGTGGCAGTGCACTAACGTTAGCATTGGGACAGTAAATTTGGAGGCAGGGACAAACAAATGAAGGCACGCTAATAACGAAAAATTAACGTTGGACATGAACATGTGACATTTGAATCAGTTATTTGAGAAACACCACATGCCACTTTCAATAAAGAACTGTTAAATAATTTAATACGGAAAATAAACATTTTGATAAACATTCTAATAGTTCGTCAGATTGGTATAAAAATTGTGCACTTAATGATAAAAGCATGAAATTTGGAACGCAGTTACTACATGTCCAAATTATAGTTTTAAGCTACGTGGCTATCGTAGTTTTTGATCCTGGCATTAATTGCGGTCATTTTAAGTAAATGGCTAAATTAAAATGTCTGTTTTTTTTTATATTTTTGCCATAGTTATGAAAAGGATACTGACTCTGGTTTCTAAATAATCTTATTTACCTACAAAATTACTTGGAAAGTAAATCTAAAATCAAGTGTTTTCGAAGGAACTTATAAAATTTACACCAATCTGCCTAATCAAGGATTTTTTTAGAGTACAGCAACTTTAATTGAATGTGGCAAGTGTACAGCCCTTGGAAGACTGGTGTAATGAGAGATGTAAAGTCAGCCCTCAGTTTCACTTTTGGCTTACCGCAAAGTGGAAATACTTTGCACAAGCATGGGTAACTTTTCACGACCAAAAATATTTGTTTCTAGGTCGTTTGGGGAAATGAAGACACATCACGACTGGGTATTAAAAAATTATAATATAATATCATCGAATACAATCACTTGTCTTTCAACTATCAGCATAGAAAATTTATTTTTTGGTGGTGCAAAGTATACCCAGTCTACGGTACTATTCTACAACTGGAACTGAATGTTATGACATTTATAAGATCTCTGAGGAATGCAGATTTTCAGCTGTACATTGAATCGCTGTCGCAACTCGTGCCCTGGTTCTTCTCACTGGACCACACCCATTACGCTAGACGGACCAGTCCATGTTCGTGATATAGTAATTATGGAACAAAATCATCCTGCTATCAGGAGTTTATACTTGGTAGTTTTGCTGTAAAGAAAACAGGGCGTGTATTTTCCAACAAACCCATAGACCAAGTCCACGAGCAGAAAAACGCTTGTGTAAAAGGTGAAGGGGGTACTGTAGGCCTCACACAGAACCCATCTGCCCTGCAACGATGGATGGTGGCAGGGCCAGAGATGGCTCGCTTAGTCGAAGAGTTTCATGCAACCATTGAAAAGCAATGTACAAAATCTGATCTTCGACATCATGAACAGACAAAACACATGCAGATGAAAATTTTCAATCATGTTAAGGCTATTACCAACGTGATTGAAGAAATGGGAAACCCATTCATTGACGAAACCAATGAGCTTCTAGTCCTTGATACTAGAGATGTAGCCGATCCAGCACTGGTCAACACAACGCGCAACATCGAAATAACTGAGCAGCAATTCAACACATTTGTTACCGAACGTCTTATTAACCAAGCATAACATGTCAAGGAACAATAAAAAAAAACTTCCTTTTCTTCGGTCGTCCACATGCAAGGATGAAATCTCTATCAAAATACCTGCTATCTTCTGTAAAGAATGACTGTGTACTCTTCTCCGGGCTGTACATATCCTGCCAGACGCGAGAAGGTGACCTTGACGAATTCTTTGCCCATGAGAATCAAGCATGCTCACCATCTCTTTCGAACATGGGCAAATTGCGGTTTGGAAACAAGTCAGACATAGTGAGCTGTCTAGTAGACCTGGTTCCCACATCACCAGGTATCCAACCAGGCATTTCTGTAATACTTACTGTTTATGTTGTTATCCTGGATGGAACTGTCATAGTCAATATGTTGAAGTCTGGAAATACACGCACATTCTCAGAATATGCTTCCCAGATATTTTTGCCCTACAGAGAAAGACAGCTCCAGCAAGTGCAAAGACTAGACATAGTGTGGGATGAATATTTGGATGACAGTTTGAAGAAATGCTCACGCAGTGTGCGAGGTAAAGGTGCCGCAGACATGTGGAGTCTGGAAATACTATTCCTAAGAAGTGGCACGAGTTTTTCAGAAATCACGAAAACAAATCAGAGTTGTTTTCTTTCTTGAGCCAGGAAATTGCAAGTCTTAAAACACGAAGTCAAGTCATTACTACGCATAACAAGGATGTGTTCTGTACACAATCGAGGGACACCACTCGACTCGCTCTGTGTACTCACGAGGAAGCAGATACTAAGTTTTCCTCCATGTTTCAGATTATGTAAGCCATGGTTTTAAGGCAGTGATGATACGCACAGTTGATTCAGACGTCCTCGTGTTAGCTGTAGTAGCAGTTCATCAGATCAGTATTGATGAACTGTGGATTGCCTATTCCTCAAGCACAAGCTTCAGATATCTACCAGCCCCATGATATATCACGTTCTCTTGACCCACAGAAGAATATAGCCTTGCCATTCTTACATAAATTTAGTGGGTGTAACTCAGTTTCTACCTTTGCTGGTAGAGGGGAAAAAAGCGTGTGGAATATCTGGAACACATTCGACGATGTCACACTAACATTATGTTATTTAGCATCTACTCCCAGCTCTGTAGAAGATCAACTCGAATTAATTGAGCGATATGTTGTTCTACTTTACGATCGTACATCCAGTGAAACAAAAGTGAATCAGGCAAGGAAGCAGCTGATCTCAAAGAAAGGCAGGACAATGGAATTCCACCAACTCAAGATGCACTTCTGGAACACGCAAAAAGGGCTGCATACCAGGCAGGTCATGTCTGGGCACAGATGTTTGTTACTGTTCCAAACCTACCTTGTCCTAGTAAATGGCGATGGCTTCAAACTGCAGGAGGTTGGGAAGTTAAATGGACAGCACTTCCCGAAGTTTCTCAGGCATGTCGTGAACTTTTGAGATGTGGTTGCAAGAAGGATTGAAGAGGCCAGTGCAGATGTGTGAAAGCTGTTCTTAAGTGTACTGGTCTCTGCCGGGTGCAGGTCTATGTGATCGTGAATGACATTGTCAGTATTCTAGTGCGAGTGTGATATTTTTATTAAATTTTGTGTGATAACTTTCATGTGTGGACAAACAATAAAGATTATGGGTGCATTATAAGTAATGATATAAAAATGTGCATTTATAGTCAGCCATTTCTTAAAATGGTCGCCCCTGACGACAGGAGGCAAAATGGCAATGGCCCTATAGCTTAAAAATTTATTTTGGACATGTTCTTGATGTATTAAAAAATCCCACTCTTTTATCATGAAGTGAGCAATTCTTTCAAATATTCGCACCAAGCTGACGGACTATAAATAAGGTACTGTAATTGACAAAAAAATTGGTTTACGTGTTACTTCTGTGTTTCGTGATTTGAGAAGTAGGCTATATATGAATAAACCAAGGTTGTGGAAATTGTGACTTGTGGTGTTTCTCAAATGACCGATTCATGAACCATCAATCAGTTTTTCCCGCGATAACACAGCATATTTTAACATACTGTTTATAGGCCTACATTACGTGAACTGAAATATTTAGTGTAACGCCAATTGAGTGGACGTGTCACTACGCAAAGTAACAGAATATAAACTTTTTATTTAACGAATATTTTCAGAGGTGATGTGTACAAAGTGAACAGTTTTCATCATTACATATGCGGCGTGTTGCAGAAATGCGTCTTGAAGGAAATTAAAAAATGTAACGTGAACATAGGTCCAGAAATGCACCGATTCTGTACATTTCATTGTAAATGACGTAAAGAGCATTGCGCGTGGCAAGAATCACATTGCTGTAGAATGTCATTACAGATATTATCGTTTTCTACATATTAGAAGAGTCGTACTTAAGGCCTTGCTCTTTAGTTTCTACTTTTAAGCTATATTAGTGTTTACGCCTAAACGAGAGCAGAATCAAATATCTGTCTGGCAGTTTTGCTTAAAATCGCCTTCTCCCTGTTGAGTGATTTTTTCAAGGCAGTAAATACTATGGTTTTAGCTTATTATTTAACTAACGGAATTCTGGTTAATTTACTTTTTAGTCAAAACCGTATAATTACTTGCTTTGAAAAATTAGATATCACGGCAAAACCATTTCAAACAAAATTGCGAGACAGATTTTCGATATCTGCTCTCGTTTAAGATTAAAAAAATTATTATCGCAAAAACAGTATAAAGAGCATGATCTTAATTGGACGGTGCGTATTGTCCGATGTAGACTTCCACAGTAACATGATGTGACTATATTGTTCCCTCAACATAACGGTATGCACTTTAGCAACACTTTTTTCCCTTAACAGATACTTGCAAAATTCTCTTAATTTTCTGGTAGCAAACTAGACTCCAAACAGCTGTAGGTTCGTTTATAGTCTCCCGTTGGCCGACAATGTTACGTGCAGCAGAGAATGGTTCTATCCAGTAATTAAATGATCCACAATAGCGTGACCAACCTCCTATAAAGCAAGCACACACGGGTCTGGCATCACATGTGTAGAGACCTGAAAATTTAGCGTTTTCTTTTAGGCGCAATCTCGAATCCAATCAACTATAGGTCTGTACCACGTTCACAATTGGCCGTTGGCTTGCTCGACACTTCCTGGAAGTAGCTGAGCCAATAATTAAACTGTAACTGAATACAGACCTATTTCACAGTGTCAGCGAGCAGCTAATAAACAGCTGCTGTCTGCACGATTTCACATATATTTTTGGAGACTAGCCTACAGCTCAGTGAACCAGCGAATTTTTCCGGTCTCTACACATATATGCTTTTGGCCAATGGAATCCCACATTGTTAGGGATGTGCAAAATTCGCGTTATTCTCTGACAGCAGACTGGACTGAAAGTTATTATATGTTTGTTTGACGTTTCTCATTGGCTGACAAGGTCGTGGCCTACAGCAGAAATAGCACATTGCCAATAATTAGAAGTCCAACGGTAGAAATACCATCTCATATAAGGGGTTTACAAACGCAACAGTCATCACATAAAGCCTAGTCCCAATGAACTCTCAGATTGTACTCGCGTATAGGACAGTGAATTCTAGCCAGTCAGTAAATAAATAACGCAAATTTTGTATGCCTCTACACATCGTGCTCTAGTATGTACAGTCCAGTGAAGTCTAGTACACGCCACTTAATTAAAGATGATGGTATATCGCTGAAATTGTTTGTCCCAACATACTCTAGAAAACACTACATTTTCTTGCAACATGTATGATTGGGTGATGTGCGTCTGACACAACATAGCTATCTACAGACCAATAGCTAGCATAAAATGTTACATAAAACATAAGTGTAAATCTTGGGATTCTTATTGGCCCAGTCAAACAGTGTAACAGCTCCACGTACACACGGAAGCCAGTAATATTTTGGTAAGCTGAACGTAGGGTATGTTGAGAGCCAGCAAACAGTCAAGTTCCCCCGCAATAAACCATTGTATATAATAATAACGGAAATGTGGCAGGTCTATATACTAAAGAGCAGCTGAAAGTGCTGCGATGGAGGATACTCACTCTCGCATATGGGCACGGGGGCACTCCAGTTGCCGGACGGCAGGCAGGAGATCTCTGAGGCGCCGATGAGGGAGTTGCCGTTGGCGCAGGACAGCAGCAGCTTGGTGTTCATCTTGGTGCTGACGGTGTTGAGGTTCAGTCCTCGGCGGGGCGGCACCTCGGGGCAGTGCACGGCTGCGCACGCACAACATACCCTACAGTTCGGTGGTTCCGGAAGATCAATGCTCAATCTCCACCCATAGTTTATTTCACCCAGTTGTAGTGACAGTGATTATTGGGACGGTATTAGCTCAGTACTGTTGTACCTTACTCGTAAAACCCTTCGTCCACTGAAATAAGTGAACATATCGTAGTGCTGACTGCTGTAACCCGCAGTTTGCACCTACCCGAAGAGAACCAAGAAGTTCGAAACATGTCAAAGAGTACATATTTCTTGTCCTTATCAATTGAACATCTGAAGAAACTTTGATACAATCAACCGTCTCTGAAGTCGAAACGATTCGTAACACGCTAAACCTCACCGTTAAGTAGGTTTTGGGTACGAAACTTTCCCCCAGATTGACTGGGTGTACCGGCCGTTGGCCACTCTCGGTACAGTGTTATGAAGAAGAGTTCAATTAGAGCGAGTAGCGTTCCTCGCAATGAACACCACTGTGTGCAGTGGAGTGGAGTGAAACCCAATTTCTTACCCCATACCGTTATGGCAGCTCAGTGATAAAAAATATGCACTTCTAACATATTTCGAATTTCTTGTCTCACTTCAAGTAGGTGCAGCCTGTAAAATACAGCAGTCAATCCTTCGATATGTTCACAGGTATCAGTGGGCGAGAGACTGACCGGTAAGGTACAACAGTACACATACTGTAATATATTAAAGTCACTGTACTCTTATGAACCACGGAGTTTCCGTTTACCAGCGGATTTTCTAAACGTTCTCCTTATTTCCCTACCCTTGCTTTACATCATTGGTACATATTCATCTCTTCCCATTTTGTCCATCGTACTATTAAGGCCATTATCCATGGTTTAAATTGCTTTTACGATAATATTTTTTAAAATCCTAAACGAAACCAGATCTCGAACAAACTGTTGATCTATTTTGTTAAAAACAGTGTATACAATGACAACTGTTTTTTCAAGACAAAATACACAATGTCTTCAGCTAATTATGCAATAAAAGAAATTCTCATTAACTGTGACTAGAAAAAATAGACTACACAGTAAAACAATTTGTGCAAATTTGTGCAACAGTTTTTTTTCAATATCGGCTCTTGTTGAGAACAAAAAAAAAAATATCTGTGATCTTTGAAAGAACTGTGCAATGGGAGTGCATGACTGGATTCAGTTTCTTGGACGTACTCCATTGCAAATTGAATAACCGTCAAAGAAAACTAAACAAATAATTAACTGAATCCAGTCAAATAAAATATCGTGAAAGCAGAAGAAAAGATGGATCATGGCCTTAAGAGTAGTCGGCTAGCATTATTTCGTCTGTGAAATTTGTGTTTGCGCTTATAACGGCATCTCCGTAGATAAATGTTCTTGGAATACGGATTTTTAGGGAACATAAAGAAACCTATTATTTATACACTCCAAGATTTAATTTAGTCCTGTCGCATATCATTAAAGAAGAAAAGCTGTGAAAATGGGATTAAAATATGTCATTTTTCGTCTGTGGCACTCAGTCTCCTTAATGTGAAGGAGAAAAGTACGCCACGGAATACGTAGTTAAATCTTTTTGCTGTCGACACATGTCATAATATCATACCGTTGTAGGTCTAATTTGCGTCTTATTTGACTACAACGGACGAGTTCAGGAAAGCGCGTGGGCTATGATGCCGACTATTGCTCGCTCACTATTTTGCCTCATTGATAGGTTTCAACATATGTTCAGCGTGTCGGCAGCTTCATTTATGCTACTGGCTGACGTCTGTACGTGAAATGTTACCCTATTTAGCAGAGGTAATGAGAATTCTGCTAGTGTAATAGTTGAGGCCTGTGATTTATCTATAAACTAATATGTCGTGTAGGGCCGTTATCTTCCAATCGTGTATGTTATAATAAACTCAGAATTTTCAAGTGTATGCCAATATAAGAAATTGTTGCGATAAATCCCCGTCTCTTCTCATTGTCTATAGGCCCAAACGCAAGAAGCTCAACTGGCATCTGTCTTCTCCGCGAACACTTATTTTAAGGGTGTTCACGTGGAAAAAACGCATAATTTTATATTTGTACGACATAGTGTTAATTTTACAGACGTTACTTTTGACTACATTTTCCACTCGTGAAACTTTTTAAACTCTCACAGTCTTCCCGCAGCGGCAGGTCAAAGTCATAATTTGCAAGTTACGGGAACATGCTAATAACAAATCCTAACTGACTGACGCGAATGCAATAATTTACACTGGAATTAGATAGTATGGGTTATGTTCTAAAATATTTTTAATCAATCAATGCAATTTCTTTGTATTTTTAAACAATTCTAAAACAACTATAATTTTCTTTATGTATGGATTTAAAAAAAAATACAAAGGAGCTGACTTGTGTGGTTTTCAATCTTTTAGCATATGGCCCAAACTATCTAATTCCAGTGTAAATTATGTAATTCAAGTAAAAGTAATTTTGTTTTGTTATTAGCATGTTCCCGTAACTTGCAAATTTTGACTTTGACATTCCGCTATGTGAAGACTATGAGAGCTAAAAAAGTTTTACAGGTGGAAATTGTAGTCACAAGTAACGTCTATAAAATTAACACTATGTCATAAAAATATAAAATTATGCACTTTTGCCACGGGAACGCCCTTAAAGGCTTCAACAATTTCTCTACTCCACTCCCTTATACACGTTTTGGTCCACAATAATATTTCTGACATTAAATTGTGATCAATTGTGGAGTAGTGCAATCATAAATGTTGATCAGTTTCCAAAATAGTGGGTGCACGACGCATTGTCGCACGCCTACAGTAAGATGAGATGGCGATGAAGCATACGGTGGAGTGGAGACTGGAAGGAAAGAGCAGTGCCACGAGAAAACTCCAAGCTACGCCAGCAGTAGCGGCCAGATATAAGTGCACGTGCACACCCAGTTTTCTGTGAAGCATTTTTGAAAAATATTAAAAAACATTCTTGTGTGTTTTGTAGCGACAGTACAGTTTAAAATGTTCGTCTAACCGATCACAAATACATGTTGTTTTTATGCTGTAAAGCTGCGATGTCGCAACATTGTGATGTGCTCTTCTCTCGGCATCTCTTCTTGGCCTTTACGTATGCGCACGAATAAATTACATCAATTCTTATGGGGGTTTTAGATTGAAGAAGTGCACAGGTCTGACTGCTCATACCTGTTGATCTCGGAAATGGTTACTTCTTTCACCTCTTGGTGGCAGCACCTACTGGTGCAGCTAGTGTTACACCCCAGCAATTATAAAACACCTCGCTAGATGCCAGCAGTTACGCTTTATCTAATTCCAGACCAAACGAACATCCTGAGCAAAAATGTGTGACGAGCCTTGAGCAAAACTGTCTAGGAGACGCTGCGATTTTAAATTTAGAACAAATGTCAATAATACAGAGTGCAAGTAATGAATGTACTGTACATTATCACAGAGACTATTTTTGCACATTGTATCCTAGATATGAAATATTTCACAATCACCGTACTAAAAAATAATATTTTAACGTTGGACGTTTCGAATAAAGAAAATATTAACTATCATTTAATTGTCGAAAATGATAACCTTACAATTAAATATAAACTAGGTAGAAAATTGTATGTACTTACTGCGTATTTAAGATCCCTATTGAAATTTTCCCGGAAATAAAATAAAGAGAAATGAGAAACAACTTTCAGTGCTAGTAATGAAATTTTAACCCACATTCTGTATCATGAAAATTTAGTAAAACAACACGAAATTTAGTGTTTAGGAAAAATTTATGTCTGTTTTTAATTAAAAATTTTCTTTCTTAATTGTTATTCGAGATGTGTGAACAACCATTATCTGACTTCGCCGGCTGCTACTGTACGATAGTGACCTCTAACTTACACTCCACATTTGAAGGCACCCGTCCAAAAAAATTCCTTCAAGTATCGAACTGAGAACCTCAGATCAATAGCAGGAATATAAATTACGTTTATAGTAATACTTATACATCTCCCGCTACTCATCGAAGAGAGGTGTCATCTTCTAGGTCAATTTTTAAGGACTAAGATTTATTTGATCGAACTTTACTTTTTGTAGCTCGTGAGGAACCAACCTCACACCGTGACGCATCTTACAGGGAGGTTATCGGTGTCCATAAATCCTTCATCCTAGCTATTGGGATTCCTCCTCCTACACCCAGTAGAACCTTGATGGCTACCATTAGTTTTTTCTGACATCCTAAGGGAGCGTCCTCAATTCACGTGATAAAGATGGTTTAAGAAGCGGCGAGATCCAGACTCCTGCAAGGATGTACAGAGTAAGTTGCCGGAAAAAAAAGAAGGAATAGCAAGTCAACCTCTAGGAAGAAAATGAGAAATTTAATTACTATTTTCTGCACGTTGTATTGAGTTAGAGCAAGCCGACATCTTACTTTGGTTGCGCAATAATTCTCGCCGGACTTCCATTCAGTCTTGGTAGATCCAGCCTTGCTCGACGTTGCTGGGACAAGCATATTATTCTTAAACACGTAGCCTGCGCGCCGACAAGACATCAAATGGCACTCAGTAACGTCGTGAATGAATCACCTCTGGGATGGCAGGGTTACATACGGACGAAGTTGAAACTAGTGACAATATGACCATAGCAGTCTTATCACAGTAACCATATTAGCTTGTGTAGCATTTGCCGTGTCGGGTGGTGTACAAGCCCAGTAAGTCTGTTTTGCTACGATAAATACCCGCCGATATTCCTCCAGAAATTCCTGTTAGGCAGCGCAGTGGTAAAACAGTAGGCACTTACTCGGGAGAAGCCGGGTTAGATCCCGAGTCCGGCCATTCTGATTTAAAGTTTACAGCATTTACCGAAATCACTTCATTCTGTGAATACTGGCTGGTCATTTAACAGTTCTTTTGTTCATCTTCAGCGTTACTTTACCGCGTCACTTGTCGTTCATGAATCTGTAATAATGGTTGATAGAATATTTTGATTTGTATCAAAATAAACCAAGATTAATACTTGTGGGAAACACGACATTTTTATTGAAGGTGTGAACGGAACCCTTGAGCTCAAATAAGCAAAGTGTTAGTTTCAATTAAATTGAGCGTTGCAACAAATTGTTGTTTCATGGATGTTACGCTGTTTGTGAGAAAGTGCCACAGGTGCCTATTTATAATGTTTTGTTAATATTATTTTTTTAATCCTAAAAAGTAGCTGATAACGGTGAACTGCTATACAGACCCGTTGAAATTATTTTAACAATGCAGTATAATTTTGTTCACACACACACACACACACACACACACACACACACACACACACACATATATATATATATATATATATATATATATATCTGTGAACAAAATTATACTGCATATATATATATATATACATACACACACACGCACCTTATTTTCATCACATATGTAGAGGGTATACGATATTTGTTTCCTTTCAGCATTTAAAAATTATATTTGCGAAAATGGCGAAAATAAGAAGTTGTGGTTAACAACTTCTCCATCCCCAGCGCGTGCTCGTGAGTTGTTTCCAAGCAGAACTGTACAAGAACTGTACACCCCTGATTAATGCTATAGGGGAGGGGGACAGACGGGGCACGTGCCCCGGGCGCTGGGGAAAAGGGGCGCTAAACTGACAGTTTATTTTGTTTTACTATTAACCATCTCACTATTACTACTTATTTCTATGAAATATCTCAGTATTAGCTTGGTAAACGTGAAGTGTGAGGTGGGATGGGGTTTGGTTGGCAGCGGAATAAGTCAGGAAGGTGAGAAAGGATAGGTTTGAGAAAAAAAAGGGGGGGCACTAGCACGAGTTTTTTCCCCGGGTGCAAACTAGTTACAGTTTATTTATAGAAGTATCTACCACTGAGTGTTTTAGTATGTCCCCACTCACAGCAGTGATAATATTCATAATGTGTTAGGGATTTGTGTAAAATACCAGGTGCACATACATTTTAGATGTGTGATATTTTTAAAAATGTGGGTATAAGACGTACAAATGATAACACATAACGCCCAGAAATTTTTTATCCGGAACCCAACTGTTTACGAGACAGTGGTCATTGTTTGCTGGTTAGACCATCAGTCAAATCATAGCCTCTGGATATTGAAATACGGCCCTCTTTTGTTCACAGCATTACAGTATTAAGTTCATGCCCCATTGTACCCCCTTTGCTTTACACTCTATCGGCACGGCCCGGTAGTTTTCGCGAAAATATTTTTGCAGGACTTTGTTTCAGTGCCTTACGTGCACACCTGCATCTCTGCTTTGTGGTCAGTGATTGGATGCCGTAACATACAACGTCTGGAGGTTAAACCCGCAAATCACAGACGTGTTGTGACGCAGTTATCCGTATACTGATTGGAACAGTCAAATAAATTATGACTCTGCACAAAAACACTCTGCCAATAGTCAAGATGTAGAGCTGCAGGTGTGCACGTAAGGCACTGAAACAAAGTCGGGCAAAAATATTTTCGCGAAAACTACCGGGCTCTATCTACCGGGTCCTTTCGCGTTACGCGAGCCTTCGTACTAAACAGCACACATGTGCATATAGTATGTCGTGAACACGTTGGCTATGTGAAATAGTTCATTTGTGGAACCATTTTGATATCAGTTTCTTTCGCTTGTCTTTTCTTCACGTGTACGTCGATGGCCATCTAATGCAAAGCCGCGTCTTTCGATGTGGCAACACTGCTTAGAAGAGTCGTTTTAAGGGTGTTTACGTGGGGAAAATTCGTAATTTTATATTTCTTTGAAATTGTGTTAGTTTTATAGACGTTACTTGGAAAATATATTTGTCTTACAAAAAAAATAGCTCTACTAGTTTTCCAAAATGTTATTTCAAAGTCAAAATTTGCACGTTTTTCGTTTTTATAAGTTGCCAAACAAATGCATAATAAAGAAATGTAAAAAAAACTATTAACATGGAATCTACACGTTAAGGGCCACTGCTTGACACTTATGAAAACCCACTACGAAATAATTAGGTATTAAAAATTGTTTAAAGTATCAACAAAATTCAAAATTTCACAAATATAAAATTACCATTTTCCCCACTCGGCGCCGCCTTCCTACGTGTTAGAGCCTCAGAAGTGACGGATCTGTAAGGGCGTCCTTGAAGTGCACAGCAAATGTCACCTTGTCACAATGAGCCAAGCACTGAACTAGCGGGCAATATTCCCGCCGATCCACTATGACAGAGAACTTCAAGCGGTGACTATGTAATTTTATTGGTGGAAAGTCTGTAGCAAAGCTTAGTGCAAGTTTATATCTGAGGTTCGAATACGTACGGTTAGTACATTGACTTGTAGGACAGACAAATGCATCAGGGAAAGCTCAAATTGCAGTTAAATAAAAAACCTTCTTAGCATGGTTGTTATATCGAAGGCCGCGGCTTTGCACTGCGTAAACGGCTATGGCACGTCTCACAATTACAAAGGACACAAATGTGTTTATGACTGTGTTCAAAATAGCACAAACATTTGCGTTCGCGCACTCTCATTCGGAAGTAACGTCGGAGAGTATTGCTCCATATCGCAGTAACATTTTGCGTGCAGTATATTATTAAGTCCAGTACACTATTCTTAAGTCTCTACTCGATTCCTAACTTATTTCTGTTCATAAATATTGATAGCAATTTTACACCAAATTATGTAGCAAAACTTCTGTGCTTCGTACATAACTATCAATGTTTACTAACAATTTATATCTGCGTACTGTCATATAACGATATATTGAACTTTAACTGAGTCAACACTTACACAATGTTTACTAACAATTTATATTTGTAGTGTTGGTTGCTATAATCAGTAAAATATAGCTGTAGAACTCCAGAAAACTATACTACAAAGAAGACACGCATGTGATTCGCAAATAATTTAAACTATCTTGTATTATTTAAGTTCTGATAACTCTAGCATTCGTGTGATATGTAAGAAACAAGAATTTTATTTTTATTAAAATCACATTGGCAATCCTGCTTGCGTACTTCGTATGCGCCGTGGCTAAAAGAGTGCATTGCGCATGCGCGTGAACACACACTACGACGAAAAATAGGACGGGCTCTATCTGTGAAATTAGGTACGGATTTCTATCTGGAACCAATGTAGTTGCGGTACACACTGTTACAGTGCTACTTGCACAGAATTTGGTTCTGAATTCTATACTGTGTACCGGGCTTTAGGATGAGTGAGTGAGAGATTTTGGTCAGCGTTCAACATCTAGGTCTTAGCGCTGGTGAGGGATGACATGATGTGAGTATGGAGCAGCGCCGGAATGAATTGGCGGGGGAAACGGGAGATCCCCGAGAAAACCCGCCGACCAGCGGCATCGACCGGCACGATTCCCACATGCGAAAATCCGGGGACCGTCCCGGCCGGGAATCGAACTCGGGTCGTCTTGGTGGGATGCGAATGGTCTGACCGTCTGACCATTCGGCCACCGCGGCCCCTCCGGGCTTTAGGCGCGACAAATGTAGAGTGGAAATTCTAAATGATTTAAGTGCCAAAAATATGCTTTCGAGGACAAGGGAAAAACAGCAATGCAAGAGTATGCGTACGTATGGAATATGCTATCTTTCGACGAACGTAAAAACTATTAAGTCGATTATAGGGCTTAAAAGGTAGGCACTGACACTTAGTTCATTTTGACATAATTAACAAAATTCGGTGTATTATGGCACTTAGATCATTCAAAATTTCCACTCTACGAATAATAATCATAACATTTTAACTCAAGACGCTGGCTGCACGATACCAGCGATTACAATGTTGGCAGTAGAGTGCGGGTGCTAATGTTGAGTATTTGTAACACAGCGTACTGGTTCCAGCATACACAAGCGTATACGTTGGCGTCGATACAAGCAGACCCACCTTTGACGACGATCTCGACGGAGTGAGTGTGGCGGGTGGGAGTGACGCAGGTGAAGACTCCGGAGTCGTCCCTGCTGGCGTGGAAGATGCTGAGGCGGTACTCGAGCTGCGAGTCGCGGCCCGGGTCCGTCGTCCAGCCCTCGGGGTACTTCCTGCACGCACGTCACAGTGATACCAGCACGCATGTGGCACATACGCTAAGCTAAACACTTCTTAAGTTAGTCTTAGGGAAAAAGGCATACACATCAGGTAGTCAGCAACAAGAACAAACGCTACAGCCAGTGATTTGTGGTGAAAAGAATGTTGCAACATTTTTGTTTCAATGCCTTACGTGCAGTGGCGTCCCGTGGTCGTGTCCAGGGCATGAAATAAAAGCTCCGACTATACGCTTTGAGCACGTGGACTCAGTGCGCCTACCTGTCATATCCAATAAACATGTGTTGTAGACAGATGTATATTATTGGAGAATGCGTTATGCGCCTCTTACACGCTACTGGAAGAAGGGCGTAACTGCTCCTATATGTCTAATGGTCTCACAGACAACTCAGTGTTGAGTTATAGTCATCGCTAATCACCGCAAGCATGCCTTGGAACATGACCACGATACGCCACTGGTGCTGCAGATAGTATGACGTGTTTGTGCAACAGCGGCTGAATGCAAAGACGGGAGTAACCACGAGAATGCGCGCCGGTCAAGGACGTCTTCAACTAGTGGCATATCGTGGTGGTGTTCCAAGGCATGCAATAAAAGCACTGACTATACGCTTTGAGCACGTGGCCTCTGTGAGCTTACCTGCCATATCCAGTAAACATGTGTTGTGAATACTGATGTGTATTACTGGACAATACGTTCCTTGCCTCTTACACGCTAATGGCTGAGGAATATATCTGCCCCTACCAGTCTAATGTTCCACAGACGACTCAGTGTAGCGTATAGTCATTGCTCAGCAGTGCATGCCTTGTAACACGACCACGATACGTAGGGCCACGATTTTGTCGCGAAAAGATTTTTGCCACACTTTGTTGCAGTGACTCACGTGCACATCGGCAGTTCTGTTTCAAGGTTATTGGCAGCGTGTCTTTGTTCAAACACGTTTCTCATTTGATTGCACCAATCAGAATAAGATTATTGTGAGTTTGTACGTATGTAATTTGCCAAGGCAAGTGAGAGTAAAATCATCCAACCACAGACGATGTAGCAGAGCTGCAGGTGTGCACATGACGCATCGAAACCAAATGTTGCAAAAATCTTTTCGCCATAAAATCGTGGCTCTAACGATACGCCATTCCTTTCGTGCACATCTGCAGCTCTGTTTAATGTTTATAGGTGTGTATTAGTGCAGAGGTGTTGCTAATTTTGACTGTGCCAACCAGAACAAGGTTACTGCGACACCATCACACGTCTGTGATTTGAATGTAGAAGAACTCCGAGAAGCTGAGAGTAAAAATCACTGACAACGAAGCAGAGCTGCAGATATGCACACGAGTAGGGACCTGACAAATTCGCGTTTTCTTTTAGTCTCAAGCTAGAATTCCAGCAACTCTACGTTATGTCACTTTCGCAATTGGCCCTTGACTTATTTTACCCATTTTGAAAGTCGCTGAACCAATAACAAAATTGTAACTAAACGCGTGCCCATTTCACAGTGTCAGCGAGCAGCCAATGAACAGCGCTTGCCTGCTTGAGCACATATATATTCTTGGAGGCTAGCCTACAGGTCAGTGAACTCGCCAATTTTTCCGGGCCCTAGACATGAGGCATTGAAAATAATTGCTCTTATTATCAACGAATTTCGCCTGCCTGTTTTTAAGTGAATTCTACAGGTTCATCAGGAGATTGTTGAGTGGAATTTCAGTTATTAACATTTCCCTGATTGTAACCATTGATTTAGATTTAGAGTGTGGCATTGAAAACGCGGTCTACCGCCATTTTCATCACCATGTTTTTATTTTTATAGTTGTACCAGATATATTTTTTTCTTCTTTTAGACACAAACATGACTAAATTTTGCTCTTATGAAATTTTTTACCTCTCATAGTTTTTGCGTAATGGCTTGTTAAAGTCGAAAGTTGCATGTTTCCGTTTTAAGGACCTAACTAAAAGCAACTGACATACCAAACTGAAAAATCTCACAGTGGATAAAGACGTTGCAGGCTACAATTTCACGTACATAAAAACAAAGAGTAAAACCCTTTTCTACTTAAATAAAAATGCTGAAATTTAAATTTTAAAAATTCAATATTTTTTAAAATACAAAAGTATTTTAATTTCTGGTTTAACATAGCTGAACTTGTATCCTACACCATTGTTATTCATTGTGATTTTTTCAGTTTGGTAAGTGAGTTGGTTTTAGTGTTGTCCTTAAAAAGGAAACATGCAAATTTTGGCTTTAACGAATTACGAGAAGTAAAGTAAGTGGGCCTTACCTCTCGCCAACAACGAGGTCACTAGAAATGTCGATACACAAGATATAAATCGGCCATGATATTCGTTAAGGGTATTGTAAAACATAGACCATTTGATTTCTAACACATTTTGTGTTCGATTAATGTGCATTTAAATTTTTTAGAAATTTCTTTTTTCAAGTTAAAATTACCTAGTACATATTTTTAACGGCACTAAAAGGAAAGTATTTAATGTAATGTGCTTATTTCTAACAGTAACTAAGTATCTGCATATTAGTAATGATTATAGACGTTCAAATTTCGCGATATTATTAAATGTCAGGCTGCAATTCACTAGCTTATACTCACTCGATCCAAGGACGGATCCAGATGGGGGCCATAGGGGTCATGGCCCGTCCCGAGACTACGCCAAAAATTTAAAACCAAATAAATGCCAAGAAATACTGAAAAATTATCTCAAACTTTTCCTACGTCTTTATAAAAGACAACACAGCATTACCAACACAATAATTTGTTGCAACAATATGGAAGCATAAACTTAAAAATGTATCTAATCAATTTAATACCAGCACTAAGATTTTTACTTTTAAAACATAATTTATCCGCAAAAATATTACTATTTTTAAAATGTATATTAATTTTTTAAGTTTGGGAACTCATTTAACAGCATCATTTTGCACCCTAAAATCAACAATTTTCTGGGGTAGGACTTGGGGCGTGGGGATAGCTATGTTTTAATGTATAGCCCTCTCCAAGACCCAGAGACACTCTGCGTTGTTATTGGCTCCGGATCTTCGTATCTTTGTGTGCCCATATTACAAGATCGTGGTCATATTACAGTAGACCTTATAGCATTGGTTGAAAAAGTCTTTCAGGTGCGCCACACAAACCGCCAACCAACAGAAAAAGTCAGAAGATAACACAGTAACTTGGAGCGCAGTCTGCTGTCAGATAATAACTCGAAATGTGTAGTCTTAAGTAATGACTTGAGGTTCATGAAATCAAATTTCAAATAATTTTTCTGCGGAGACTAGCAAAATAGCAAAATAATAATTTTGTCACAAAAATGAAAAACGTTATAGAACATCGGTTCACGTCAAACATATTCCGATAGAAAAATTCAGTAATGTAAGTAGCACAAAACTTTAAGCAAGGCATTTATCTTAATTGTCTCCCTAATTTATTATGATGAACATAACAAACGTGTTATGCAGCGGGCGTAATGAAATTGTGTGTGAACGTCTATAACATCCTCACAAATTCCTCATAAATGTAGTTGCAGCTACAATTTTTGTTGTCGAGACATGTGACTTCTATGTTGTGGAGTTAAACAATTTTTCTATTTCCCATGCACCAAACGCTCTTAAGTAACCAACCAAGCATTCTTCTCAGGATGGTCGGGGCCGAGTATAGAACCCGTGTCCTCCCGAATGCGAGTCCAATGTGTCAAGGCCGTGCAACAATCAAAGTAACTATAACCATACCAATTACAGTAAGAGTGGAACTCATTCTCTCATATGGTGTGTGCCATATAATCGTGTATAACAAAAGTCAAAACAATAAGCATTCCATTGCCGCCTAGTAAGTTGGCGAACTCATAACTTTCTTATGCCAGAACTTATACGTAGCCAATCATAATTCTCTTCCATTCGAATTCGCATGTTATTTCCGTCCGTAGATATATGTATTACGAGGAAATGAGCAAAATAAACGAAAATAAAAAAAGGCAAGTCATTTACGAAATATGTTAACATATGTAAATACAGAAAATATTTTAAAGAGTAGGTAACTGAACACAAATGAGAGATGTTTTACGACCGTTTAACAACGAGGTTTTAAGAGCCTATGAGGTGAAGTGAGGTGAACGGAAAGCACAATAGCCATGTCCAAGTCAGGATTCGAACCCAGGACTTCTTGTATCCTATACCAACGTCTAACCGACTACGTGAGGGAAGCCGGTGCAGCATTGAACCGGGGAAACCTGATTGAACAATAAATGTAAATAAACATCCAGATTTTTATGTCGATTGTAGTTGTAGCAAGACTTTGCTTGCTGGGTTTGGCAATAGTAATGGGTATTACAAACTGTACTATTGTGGACATACGTCATTGCGTTATTACTCTTACTTCACCTGAAGACGGGATCAGATATCAGCTCCAGAAACGTCGTGAAAAGTCGGCCTTTGGAAACTACTGTGTTCTTTTGTGTCTTCATCGTTGTGTCGTCTAGTGTGTTGTCTGTGACGTCGTAGTTGTTATCCTGTCTTGTGTCCGTTGTTGTTTTGTCCCAGTATTGTCTGTGCTGTCTTAATTGTGATGACCTGAGTTTTACAGATAATTTTGTATTTCCACTTTTATTTTTGGTTGTTTATTATTTATTTTGTTTATTTGTGGTTGACTAATTCCTTATGGGATCTTTCATGTTTTGTTGTTTGGGTTTATGGATGTGTTGACTACAACCAACTGGACTTGTTTTCTCTCTTCTTTTCATCTTTATTATTCTTTTTCTTAGTCTCATTCTAAGATTTCTAGGATGACATACATCGCAATGGCGTATGTCCACAATAGTACAGATTGTCAATCTGTCCCATTGTAAGAAATATTCAAAGACAGTAACGGGAATGGTTGTGGTTATGATAATTTAGATTGTAGCACGTCCCCTTAAACGTTGCTACACCTGGCTCGGTGCCAGTGAGTAGAGCAGCTAGGTCGGACACACCAGGGAGAAGGACAAAGGAGAAGGTAGCGTACCTGTAGTTGTGGCTGACGACCCACTTGGGCGAACCGAAGCGCCGGATCCAGAGGCATTCCATGTGTGTGGCTCGGTGCCAGTGAGTAGAGGAGCTAGGTCGGACACACCAGGGAGAAGGACAAAGGAGAAGGTAGCGTACCTGTAGTTGTGGCTGACGACCCACTTGGGCGAACCGAAGCGCCGGATCCAGAGGCACTCCATGTGCAGGATGGTGCCCGGGTACACGATGAGGCGGCCGTCGTTGCTCTGCGCGATGGGACCCAGCTGGTGCCGGAACAGGATCGTCGGCGGCTTCTCTACTGTGTGGGCGGAACAGCGTGTCTGCTTGGGGTCGATCACAACTCTCCCACAACTATACAGTAACTACGCTCTACCCATCCAGGCTAAATACTCTTACATACTAGCTGTGTTCCAATTCAGCTAGGTATGGGCCCTTAATTCGCTACGTACCCTTACAATTGAATCGGGAGAAAGACGTCGCATAATTTTGTACCAATTCATTCATGCACCCTCAAATGTAACCACCCTTCCGCCAAGGAGACAAGCCACGTATAGGTCGTTCGGGATAAAGAGAGCACTAAAGTTTAAACCTTTGAAAAATATCACTAGCCGTTACTCGATATAAATCAACGTTAACTATAGTTGCCTTACTGCTTGTATGGTTGGCAGCGAAATTACGCAATATAGTTCCGTGTATTTTACTATTAAAATACAACAATACTGAAGCGAAACTAACCGAAAGCCACATAATTGTATTTTAAACCATTAATAAAGATTTTTTCATCAAACTGTATAAGATCCTACCGACTTCGCAATTTACCTTACGCGCGCAAACATCAAGTGACGTGTCCAGAGAGGTTAGTCATTTCCCATAATTAGCCGTTACGCGCGGAAAGATACGAATTGACTGCAAATAGAACTTTAGCAGGGCTTTTTTGAGTGCTCACTTTATTCCGAACAGGCTATGCACTTTTACAAGACCTAGTCGTTTTCAGCTGCTTCTTGTTTGATTCCCGCGGGAGAAAATCGGGTCACGTGATTTACGCCATTCAACCAAAAAAAAGCTAAGTTAAACTCCCAGACAACTTAAGTGTGTTCCAATTCCCGAATGCACAGTTTCTTATGAACTAGACAAGATTCATACTTCACAAACTGATCAAAGTAAGTGTACAGGGATACGAGGGGATGAATTAGAACACAGAAACTGTCAAATTTGTCTTCAAACGTTCACTGAATCCATTTTAGTGAATGCCATATGGTTCCATATTATCTCAAACCACGTCTTTCTGTTCGCTTAATGTCGCGAGTTTCTTTCAAATATTTTCGTTTTGAACATTTTTCACATTTTCTAAAATGCAAATTTTCAACCACCGTTGAGAGATTTTCTTCTCCGTTTTACATAACTTCAATAAATTGTGAAAGTTCCGAGGACCTTTACTTTTTACGTACATTAAAAATGCATCTGATATATGTGTGTTACCACAAGTAAAGTATTTTGTTTGTTAATTTAGACTGAAATTATATTAACAGTAAATGGTATCGAAAAAGTTGAAACTATACGAAACATAGCACAACAGTCATAATAGTTCCATATGAACATTCGAAGATGCAAAAAATAAATACGCACATAATTTTTTAACGTAAATTTGAACTAATTGGGAAATTATTTTGTACACTTTTTAAACACAGTTGTGATTATTTTAACATCATATTGTAACTACCAACATACACCACAATGAATTGGCAGTTCGCATAACTATGAACTTGGTATCCTGTTTATCATAGAGATAAAATGGCTTTTGTTTCTTGGTGTACCAAAGATGTCGGAAATTTTTAACATAAATCCCTTTATTTTCAGCCACGTTTCAAAATGTAAAAAAAAATAATGTATATCTATATCTATATATATCTATCTATATATATATACTATGTTTTTATGACTTTTAGCATGTAACCTGTGACATTTAATTGCAGTGTAGGTACATTTTTAATTTCAGTAAGTTTGTAAATTTTCGTTGGGTGTATGATGCCATAACCATGCAAATTGTGACTTTGATAGCCATTATGGGAAAATATTATGCGTGCTAGACATTTTCTATAGGAGGCTAATGTAATCATTAATAACGTCTACATAACTAAGGGTATTCCGAACAATTATGGTATTATGGATTTTCACATTTGAACAGCCTTAAGGCTCCGCATCAGTCGCATTATTGGATTATTTTATTTTTCGCTATTTTTTTTTAATTATGAGAAGAAAACATGAAATAGACTATTATAGCGTGAATTATATTATCTTGCTCTACAGTACAAGCATAGCAGTTTAACTTTTAACTTATATTTAGGCCGCAATCAGTCCAGCAATGTTTTTTTTTTTATTCTCAGTTGGCTGGACTGATTGCAGACTAAATATACGTTAAAAGTTCAACCGCGATGCTTGTACTGTAACGCTGGGAAAATAAAATTTACGCTATAATAGTAAATTTCAAATTTTTCTTCTCAGAATTTCATAAAAAGCGAAAAATAATGTAATTCAATATGTTGACTGATGCCGTGTCTTAAGAGCGTTCCAGAGGGAAGTAATCATTATATTATGTTTGTATGAAACGTGTTAGTTTTGTAGACGTTACTTGGGAGTCCATTTTCTCTTACAAATAAATTTAGCTCAGCCAGTTTTCCAAGTATAGCATTTAAAAATCAAAATTTGCATGTTTTTAGTGTATACGCCCTTCGAAAACCAATAAACATAATGGAACTAAACAATTCACAGTGAAACTACGTGTCACTGGCTAGGGCTTTAGGTATACAGTAACTCATTCAAACAATTTTTTGCATTTTTAAAAAATTTCTAAAATTGGAAATTTTTTATTTTTAGAATTTTTTTAATACAAAAATATTTTGTAATTGGTTTTCATATACGTAAAACCCTAGCCAGTGACATGTACTTTCACTGTGAATTATTTCATTTCATTGTGTTGATTTGTTTTCGAGGGGTGTATGAACTAAAAACATGCACATTTTGACTTTGAAATGCCATCATGGAAAAACTTGTTTAACTAAATTTTTTCGTAAGAGGAAAATTTACTCCCAAATAACGTCTATTAAACTAAAACTGTTTCATGCAAATATAGAACTATGTTTTTTTTTTTCCCTTCTGGAACGCCCTTAATGCCTGGGTAACGATGGAGTGTGGAGGGCGGCATACGCACAGGCGTAGTCGTTCTCCTGGTTGAGGCCGAAGCAGACGGGCTTCTGGCCGTCCCACTCGCCGCCGATGCAGCGTCGCCGGTTGGAGCCGATCATCGCGTACTTGCCGATGTCCACGCAGCGCGACACCTGCGAGGAGATGGAAGTAGTCAACATCAGTGTTGCCAATCCGATAAGAGGATCATTTACTACGACAGTTACACCGGAAGGAAATGGCAGAACATGGTGCAGAGACTAGTTTAATTGCAGAAATAACAGCAGCAGACATGTAGTTAAATTCAGACAAGCACTGAACAAAAAAGTCGTCTTCACGCTTCAGTAAGATTAGTAGCTGATAGTTTCTAGCGACTGCCTCACCAAAAACAATATATTAAAAAAAATAAGGTGCTACTGTTAACTTTTTAAATATGTATAAAATTGTTTTTATGCGGTTTTAAATATCGCTTTGCTGGATCAAGTTTATTCTTTCCGCCCCCAAAACGAAATCCACAAGATGGCAAGGGATTAAGAGAGCGACGCCAAAAAAGTCGCTTTGTTTTCTATGATTCCTGATCTACGCAACTTTGTATCAACGAGGTTCAAAATTCGCAACTCGCAACAGAATTCCGCTACGGATGACATTACTGGTTAACACACTCGCCGTTGTCCGCCCGTTTGTGTGGCCGTACAAGGGAGTTCACACCACGGTATTCGGGCTGCGTCCCCCAGAAGATCTCATTTGAATTCTCGAACGTTGGAAGTCTACTGGCATGTGAATTATCGAGGTGTACTCCCGTTTACCCCAACAGTGTACAGCATTGTTTCTAGGTGAAATGGTTACTTACTTATTCGTACAACTTCCAGACATCATGGCACATTACAGACTTCATTAAAAATCAACCAGATGAGTTTCGTCTTATTGCTAAAATAATAATTATGATAATAATCACAAAATAATCAACGAGCGAGACAGAGCAGTGATGAAACACTCGGCACGCATTCAAAAGAACCCAGTTCGATTTCGGGCCGAGCCATAGTCATCCGAAATTACTCCAGGTGCGATTGCTGGAATAGTACCTCGCTACAGGCCATGGCTAGGTGTATCTAATGACTTGTCTGTTGATGAGACGTTAAGTCCTATTGCCAAACTAACCTTAGTTTGTTGGCATCACCATTTACCATGACAACCATTTTCGTTTTCGTCACCATCATACTTTATCATCATTGACTTTTTAGGACAAGCAGTTGCCATTTACCTTGGTCATAGTTTCACTCCTGCACTCGCACACTAAAGTTAGCAAGATGTTGATGGTGTTGCAATAAGCATATCTGCTTTGTGCCTTTAGTATCGTCGGTTATGTCTCTACAAGCCATTACACTAACCGCAACAATTTACTAGCCTATATGCCAATTCACCTTCGAGAAGGAACGCAAAGCTCACCAGTGCGCTAGCCCTTTGTTTTTTATGGCAAGCATACTGGTCACACGGAAGCATTGTTACAAACATGGAATATTTCTAGCTGGTAGTACTAGCTTTCAGATGTGTCCATCTCTTCAGCATCAAAAACCAGTCTTAAGGCTCGGGTTCAATCGCCTAATTGAATTTTATTATTTTTCGAACTCTGAGAAGAAAAATGTTAAATCTGCGACTGTACCGCAAATTCTGTTTACTTTGTACTAAGTACAAACGTGGCAATTGAGCTTGTTTGTAACCTGTGTGGCAATTTTTTTTACATTCATAATTTGCCCGACTGATTGCGGCGTGGTTATACATTACTAGCTCAATTGCCATGTTTTTACTTTAGTACAAAGTAAACAGAATTTGCGGTATAGTCGCCGAGTTAACATTTTTCTTCTCAGAGTTAAAAAAAAAAAAAGTAATAAAATTCAATATGGTGACTGAAACCGAGCCTTAATGAAATAGAATACATCGTGTGTTTAATACTACACCTAGATAACTAGGTAGCTGCAGATATCTACTTGCAACATCGAAAATTGCTTATTATCGTAGGTCTTATACATATTTAGTTGTTGAAATGCAAATCTATGTTGTAACAAGACTCCTAATTTGGAAATTTATCAACATATACATATACAAAGGAAAAGTCACGAGGGTGTTGTAGACATCTGCAGATGACTTAAACTTGGGAATATTAAGTTTTCAAGTTGAAGTATTAAACCCACGAAATGCGACAGGAAGTTCTCGTGTATCTGTCCATAATTCACTGAGTTAATAACATTTTTACCAGCATAAAATTAACCAGCCTGCTTTCAAATTTGTACATGAATACGATAGGATATTTCAGAGGGTTAACAAACTGGGTGAGAAAGTTTTGTAATCCGCATATCCTAGCAACAGCAGACTTAGAAACCACACTTATAAATACATCTTGCGGGGGTCACGGTGATGTAGAGGTCAGAATACTCGTCTACCGCCATGTTGGTTTTGGCTCGTTTTTCGTTGGAGTTGATCCCGTTTATTAAATGTGTGAAACGTGGCTGTAATTACCTTTCACTATTAGGTTTGCTCTGTGCATTCCCGCTCCATCCGCTCGATCGTCCCGCCGCAGCTCAATATTTACTTCTTAATCAGCCTTAGGGATGCTGAAGGCCTCATATCCCACTAAATCTTTTATACGGAAAGGAAATATTTCTTATCGGTACTATCTGGATTTTCCTACAACAACAGGTTCTATGTAAGTAACAATCTGTTCTGTAGAAATGGCAAATAACATCTTTCTTTTACAGAACAGATTGTTGCAAGAACAAACCAGATAGTACCGACAACTAACATTGACTGTTGTCCGTGTTTTAATAAAATTATGGAACCTACGACAACACCTTCCCAGCAATACTTTTCTTCCAGTGCAATTTAAAAAAATCCAACACGTTTGACCATCCATTTGCAAGTGTAAAGATAACAGTTATTATTTCAACAGAGATATAAGGAGTTGAGTATTCTTGCAAGCCTATCCTGATTTAAGACACTAGCAAGGATATGTTAATGTCTGAGGAAGGGTCAGCATGAAAGAATAAAGTCGCGTGTCCTTTCGTGTAGGAAACTTACTGGCCAGCCCGAAGAAGAAATACGGTGGAAAATTATGACGAAATTAAACAATGATAAAAGTTTCTCCAATTCGTTCCTTCTCAGAAGGTAAGTTTTCCAAGCACCGATTTATAATATTTCATTGGGATGGGAAGCTAGTGAGCTAACCACTGACTTAACGCAAAGAGGAAAAACAAGTGGATATAATATACAGAACCGTGCCTAAGTTTTCCACCTTAAATGTTTCAGAAGAAAATTTTGATGAAACAGATAGTACTAAAATTACTTTCTTAGAAATTCTGTTTACACTGCCTGGGAACTCATTATGTAGGAGGAAGGCCTCACAGACATCAGTTACTCTTACAACAAATTATCTTGAATTTTGTGGTAACTCCTACATTATTATATACGAGATTTTAGATTCGCAGATCGTCGCTTGTATGTTAAGAAAATTTTTAACGCCGTAAGGGAAAATGTTGTTTATTTTAGAAAGCTTTAAAATACAGCTGTAGGGTAATGCAAAATGTGGCACGGTGAAGATTGTATATTTATACACCTAACTTTGGGTCACGATACATAATTTTAAAAATCTACTTCATGGGCTACGTCTTTTCAAGGATATACAGATACATGATACTTTACACATACATAAAAGTATGTATACCACAGGTTTTTCACGTAAAGTTGATACTTTTTAAGCTGCAAAAATTTTTTCCTATGGACCTATTTCTATCTTTCCGGAGTTTGTTGTTATAAACGTTGCAGTGGGAATAATATACACCATAGTCTCTACGTTTCACCGTACACAAAATGAAATGCCTCAAATCGCAATGAAATGTATTTATTAGTAGTTAATAAACGTCAGGAGGCCCTTAAAATGTGACCGAGTTGGAGGAAGGGACCGTGATGATAAGACAATGGACTTGCATTCAGGAAGACCATGGTTAGATTACCGGTCCGGATATTCTGATTTCATATTTCCTCCGTGATTTTCTAAAGTCGCTACAGACGAATGCTGGGTGGCAGAGTTCCTATTGTTACGAGAGTAACATTGCCAGGAACGCAGCCGAGGGCGGGGCAAGCTGAGTGAGAATGTTTTAATAACATCTCGGGCCCCGACTATAAAAGCTGCGCGAGGGAGACCCGCCGCAAGGAGATACGAGGTGCTGGGCGTCGCCGACATCGAGCCAGAGGGTCGTCGATCACGTCGAGGGGCAACCAGCTCCGGTGTCCAGGAGGGCACAGTCATAGGACAGCGCTTCGACTCCGGGGACGGACCGCTGCCCTGGCTGTGCCCTCCTGGACACCGGAGCTGGCTACCCCTCGACGTGATTGACGATCCTCTGGCTCGATTTCGGCGACGCCCAACACCTCGTCACTTCTTGCGGCGGCTCTCCTTCGCGCAGCCTTTATAGTCGAGGCCCGAGATGTTATTAAAACATCCTCACTCAGCCTGCCCCGCCCTCGGCTACGTTACTGGCTATGTTACTCTCGTAACACTATGTGAAGACCATGGCCGATTTCTCCTTCATTTCTCGTCTGAATGAGCCATCGCTGTCGACTAAGCTTAAGCCCAACCATCGACTTGCTTTAAAAAGTGGTCACTTCACAATGACTTTGTAAGTAGCTCACACGGTCAGTCAATGAAGTGGGTCAATAATAAAACTAGTGATTTGTATGACTCTACATCTTGTGTACGGTGAAGTCGTTAGAGACGGTTTCACACAGCTTTAAACAAGGACAGAAGCAGGAAAAAGAATCGGCCAAGGTTTATGTTAAGGAACCATACAACCACTTTCTTGTAGCGAGGATTTGGGTTTGTGGGAAGAGGAAGGTTCCCAAATTTCAGAATGTAATAAAATACCGCAGATCCATACTTTTCCAATAAAGAGGGGTGTCCGGTGGCACTATCACGGGAAAATTTGAATTCTAAGGTGCGAACTGGCAACATTTAAGAAGTTTACATAGCGTCGGGGGTGTCTGGGATCCCATGGTACGTCACTACTTGGAGCAATCTCGGAAAACCACGAAAAAAAAGAAAGTTGTATCTGGGTCCTCCCGGATACGAGTCCAACTTGTTACAATTATGCCACCTCGCTCGATAGTAAAACTAATGGAACAGGACTAGGTGCAGCTCACCAGCACGGAGCCGGGCGGGAACTCGACGACCTCCTCGGTGATCTGCTGGTCGTTGTAGAAGGACACGACATTCGGCTCGGAGTTTCTGAAGAGGCAGGTGCTGTTGCGCAGGTGCCCCGCCACTCCGTCCAGCAGGTCCTCCCCGTCTGCAGGCAGTTTATATTTGAACCTAGCACTGTTCAACTTTTACATTTCCCCAAATAAAAAATTTGCCTCGTAGTGTTTGCCCAATCACTCATCAACGTTACAAAATTGCCTCTGCGGTGTAGCCAAAATAACAAAAATGAATTAACTTTCAGAATCCAGAAAGTTCATATTGATACTAAATTCTATAAGCTACTTCAAGACACTTTTGGAATTACAAAGGAATAAATGTTTGTATTTTTTTTAATTGACAAAAAAAGAGTAAACCTTTGCATAACTTTGCGTTGTGGCTGTTACTGAAGTTTTTAAAATTAACTTTTGTGAAACGCTTCATAAAATGTATTGATATACTCATTTTCAGTTCCTGTAATTTTGAATTCATAAGTCAATTACATGTTTAATTTTGGCTGCACAGCCAAATTGCGACTTCGATGAATGAACATAAAAATAATAATGCCTAATTTTTTTTCTTATTTGAGAAAATGACGTAATCTGATGTGTAAATGTTGAACAGTATTTGCCACCAATACAAAAAAATAATAATATTACGGTTCCAACGTCCTTAAGGGGCAAGAAGCGCTGCCACATCTAATGCACAGTATTTTACTCACTATAAGCATAGCTAAAGACGTATAAACATTTTTGACATATTATGCACTAAATGTTAGTCCACTGCAACTTATCACATTACTGGTGGGCATGATATCATCCAATATTGCTGCCTGATATAAAACTATATGGTCACAGTGACATCATCCAAGATGGCCACCATGATGTCATCCAACATGACTGTTGTGATATCATCCAAAATATCCGCCTTAACAATGATCCAATATGGCTGTCGTGATGTCATCCAAAAAGGCAGTCATGACCTCATCAGGGTCAAAGGTCATGCGAGGTCACCCATTCACTCACAGCCCCCATCCCTTGTTCCAGAACCCACCATTACATTCTACTAATGGCGTTTTTTAAATCATAGGGATACCGCATGAAGTGTGTTTTCTTTTCGTAGACTCTCGAGTCATCTCCACTAGCTCTTAAGCATGCAAGAGGGGAGGTTGTAGAACTGACCACAGCTGAGAGAGCGGCCGACCCAGCTGCCATCCTCGCAGATTATCCTCCATGTTGTCTTCTCGCCCATGATGCTAGCGATGCAGTTGAAGGTCACCTCCGTGCCGTCAGGAAAGCTGCAACACGACGTAACTCCTTCACTTGCCGACCTCCTTCAAAATCACAACAACTACAAGAAGAGAAAACGACTGATAATTGACAGGAGAAATGTTTAATATACTTGCTATGTGAAAACATCGTCAGTGGAACTAAAAATATGGTAAAATTAATTAGTTGTAAAGAAGTAAGAACTTCATGGTACCTAACCGCTGACATTGAAGTCGGCAACCATCGGGTATGTACAGTTTCTTTCACCGAGTGTATCGAAGTAACTTCAGTTGAATTAGGATAATCAACACGAATGTCGCTTAGATATGTCTTGTAGAAAAGTTTTACTTTAAACTGTGAAAATACGTACACTCTTACAATCTTATATAATTACATGAAAAATCAGCAGAAGGAAAGTGAAACACAGATTTCACTGCGCTTGTACATTCGTGGTAACCACATCTGTGGACTAAAGATCCCAAACGCGTCCAATGTTCGCCGAGCATTTCCAATGATCGCCGAACATTCCAGATGATAGCCAAACATGCCCGATGGTCGTTGAAGATGGCCAACGGTTGCCGAGCTTCTAGGCGAGCTAGTGGTACCTGCGCTCCTTGTCACCGAGCGGCTCGCCGTCGCGGTATACCAGGGAACCCTGCACCTTGGCTGGAGGGCCGCACGCCCTGCGGAAGCCCGCAGGGAAGTCCAACACACCGATGTCGCCCTCCTTGGTGATGTCGCTGCCACCTTTGAACTCGCCGTCCGCGTCGCTGATCCTCGTGCCGCCCACTGCGCATGTGACCGCCACACTACCTCACAACTCCCTACTTCACCCATTGATTCTTCCCCATTGTTTACATATAGGCTGAGTTAGTGTTAATATTGTACACTATTCATAGAAAGCAAAGTGCCACACGGATTTTGGTGCAAGCGTATGGCCCACAGTTTATTGCAAGCAGTTAATAAATATAAACACATGAGAACCGAGAACACTCACAGATGCAAATCGAGAGCAGTCAATTTAACGGCATATAACCCTCACATAATATACAGGTTTTTGTGTAGCACTGTTATTAAGTATTAAGTAGGTACCTTCAAAATTCGCATTATAATTTAGTGAACAGACTAGACTTTATTGTTATGTACTGTACATACATACCTGAGTGTAAATTGTGATTCCAAAGGGCCCGAATTTCTACGTGATGTCAGTTACGTGTGTTACCGTTTTACAGGAAATTGGTCACACTACCATGGAACGTTTAATTGGGACAGATGCAGTTGTCCAAGGTATAGCACATGTTTGGCCAATGGGAGGCGTCGAACGAGTGTACAGCCGTTTGGAGTCTAATCTGTGCGCAAAAAAAATAACGTGAGTTTTGAGTGTCTCTAGTAGTTAATTGTGGTTTGATTAGAAAGCTGTCACATGTATTAAATGTTTTGCTCTGTAATGAAAAGGCAATTACTGAACAAAAAGGTTTAATACAATAATATCAGTCAAATGACTATTCAGTTAAGTGCCTGGAACACGTTATTAGTTAATCGTTACTAAATTCTATGCCCGAGGCAAAGTCAAAATCCGGCCAAAAAAAATGACAGTTCAATGACGCGTTAGACAACGTAAGTTTACTGAAATACTCACAAATTAGACAAACTAAAATCAACGAATAAACAACGGACTGACCATTTGGTTCAAGTAGTGAGGATTGAATTATAGGAAAAATTTGAAATGGAAGTCTCTGTTGATGCTTGGATCAACTCAGTAAAACATTAAGGCACCGTTAGACCACACTACAGTTATTGTCTTTTGTATTTGTTTGTAAAAACGTTCTCTTTTCTTCAAGATGAAAACAGCATAGACGCGAATCTTCACTACTAACTCTAAGCAGGAATCTCAGTGCCATGCATATTATTTTGTATTTATTTTTCATTATTATGCGGCACATTCAAGATACCTCTAGCCATAAGACGCCCTTCAAGTAAAATAGTAGCTTAAGTAATTAAAAAGCCGTGACAAAATTTAAGAAAAAATTTTAGTCCCGAAAAATGTTTATATCGTGAAAATGACGTTACAGCATTATTTGATGCTAAATTCTGTAACCGATAAAACACAGATTTAAGACACAAAAATCTTAACCCGGAATTCCACGAATAAATTTAAATAGTACATGTGCACAGTCACAGATTTTGATAAAGAATGAAAATATGTTTTTAAAAATGGGTCTACTATACAAAAAAAAGGGGGGGGGGGATGAGGCGGGCGAGAAAAACATGTTAGATCTACAAAATATAAAATTGGAAAACCACATGGAAAAGGAAATGTTTTGCTCTCTGTTGTAGTTTTCGTTAACGCTGTTATTAGCGTGTTAAAAGTTCTGCAATACGCGCAAACAGGAATATGTATGATGTATTCATCTCGAAGCGGTCGTGGCAGTAAGTGAACTGAGCATACGCGAGCACAGAAACTGTGATGATAAATGGAAACTATCGTATCAATTAAGTACTGAATTATCGTTCCTGTCGTGAATTGTTGGTTGCATTTGTAAAACATTTTAAACCGTATATACGGCCACAAGAGCAAAAGTAATTATTTATCGGGATAACGTCTTTTGAAACTCATAAAATCAGGTCGCGCTTACACAAGCAGAAACATTATGAAATCGTTGTTATAGGCTGTTCAGGATGAACTGAGCACTGCCTTCAATTTTTTATTAGTCATTACTTCTCCATCTTTACTATTTTAAATACGAAAACTTCCACGTAACAAAACACTAGTGTAAACATTTCACACCATTCAAAACTTTGCATTTATTGCCCAAATGAATACATTTTTTTTATTATTATAGTGTTGGGAAGTGCTCAGTTTAAAGTGAACCTCCTATATTATTATCTGTCCTCAGCATGTCTAACATACATGAGCGATGCACACAACTCTTCATTATTTAATATTAAATTCCAAATTTTCACTCAGTCAACACAGCGTGCAGGCACAGGGCACAGATATCCTCGCTGGAGTAGCGTAGGGTTTTCGTCGAGGGAGGATGACGTTAAGGCTGTTCAAATATGAACATTCATAATTTTATATTTTTACGAAATACTGTTAGTTTTGTGGACGTTTCTTGTGACATTTTAGAAAACTATTGCAAATTTTCAGCATGATAATATTCCCATAATGGCTTGCCAAAGTCAAAATTTGCATGGTCATGGCAAGGTTAACTCTATTACAGGGTAGAAAATGTGTTATCCTATGAGAGTTTGGCATAGGGAAAAGTTTTACCGCAGGTAGCGCTCTTATCGCTAAGGGGTTTAGTAAAATGCAGGACCGTAATAAAATTAATTTTAACTAGGCCTGACAAAGAGATACGTACTTTAATTTAATTTTGAAGTGAAATACATAGTAACTTCGGTTTTTCCATTTCTAACGCTATTAACTTTACATTCACGAAAGCTCTGTAATTGGTCAGTTTACATCTTTTACCGACACCGGCGCTCAAGCGACAGAAATTGTCCCTGTGACAAACTTTTAACATTGACTTTCCAACCGGCAGTAAAATTAACATTAGTAATGAACTCATACAGCCAATGAAAACTTACAGACCTATTGAAATGAAATAATGTACATTGGAATCGGATGTCACGACCTACATGCTAAACGTTATGAAACAAAAAACAACATATTATTGTAATTTTAAATAATAGCTGGAAATAAATGACTTTATGTTGAAAATTTGCAACACCTTCGGCACGCTAAGAAACAAAAACCATGTTATCTCGATGAAATATTTGATTTTGAGCAAATAGCGGAATGCCTCCTTATTAAAACTAAAGTAAGTTTGTAGCTATGCGAGCTGTCAGTGTATGTTGGCAGTAACATGTATACATCCCCTTCTACGACGCACGAGCTGCCAACGTTTTTTATTAAGGAGTCGGCCATGGCCTTTGTTAAGGAACAATCCCAGCATTCGCCCAAGGCGAGGTGTCAAGTTGCGGTATAAAAACTGATAGTAGCATGACCCTCTCCTTTCACGGTCCTTGTGCAACTGGTTCGAACTTCCTAGCGGTGTTGTTTATATAGAACAGATACTCGGCGTACGGGCATATATGCAACATAAAACGATTAAGAATATATTACTGATGTGACGATTTTAGTTAGCTCTTGAACAGCCTTAAGAGTGCGTGGTATATAGCCAGAGCTAAAAGCATCAGTTTGGAATTGTAGGTTTCTCGTAGCCAATTTGCAAAAATAAAAAAACAGGAATCCTAAAAAATAGTTTTTGCCAACTTCCTGAACAAAAATTTTTCTCGATTAACGTGAATCTGAGGAACAATCTCTGACGAAGAAATCTCTTACATTTAATTGCGGCGCAAGAGATCATTAACAAATATGCATCATTCTGGATAAATGTTTTCTCATTAAGTTGATAAATATAATTATCAAGGATTGCTGTTTTGCAGTTTTCCTATATTAACTTTCAAAAAGCTTAGATCCCAATTGAAGAATTCAGCGCTTATTTATCGACCACGCACTCTTAATTCACGTGAACTACAGTTAACCGACGTCAAGGGCACGAGGACCTGCAGTGCGACAGAATGAGAAGGCGTGGGAGGAGGGCTCGTTGTTCGTCGTGGCACGGGCCGAGAGAGATCGAGCGCTCCGAGAGACGGGAGACACTGCCAGCTTTTACGACGATGACGTTTGTTGAGTGTCTTCATTGAGATGCTCGCTGTTTTTACTGTCCTCATTCAGTCACCAGCACCAAGGGCGCCCTTCTTTATCGACCCGAGGATGAGTGGGGCTCCAGTTTGACAGTATCTCTGATTAGTGTGGAATCTTTAATCCTCAGACGCTACAAAATAAACTTATATTACTGTCACAGAAATCCACCGTGTGGGCAATAAATAACGATCGTCTGGGGATGGTGTCCGTTGTCCAGGGTGTCACAAATCGAAGTGCAGACTTTGAAACTGTACGTATCTGCTTACCCTGGAGGATGGCATATTGATGACGACGGAATGAGGGCGGGGGAAACGGGAGATTCCCTAGAAAACCAGGCACGTTTCCCACAAGTGAAATAACCGGCCGGACCCGATTCGCACCGTTGCATCGCCTCGTTTGGGGGTGAGTGAAAGATTTTGGCCAGCGCTTAACAGCGAGGTCTTCAGCGCTGGTGAAGGGTGATTAGAGTATGGATCAGCGCCGGAATGAAAGGGCGGGGAAAACGGGAGATCCCCGAGAAAACCCACCGACCAGCGGCATCGTCCGGCACCATTCCCACATGAAAAAATCCAGGAACCGACACCGCCGGGAATCGAATCCGATCACCTTGGTGGCCTTCACCTCGTTTAGTATTAGTGAGGTAACAACTCTCCTTGCCCTATTCATTTTACAGGCATGATTTAAAATTTTGAACAACGATCTTGAGTTTTCCCTTAAATAAAGGGCATCTTTTAAGGGCGTTCACGTGGCAACAATTCATAATTTTATAATTGCACGGCACAGTGATCACTTTATGACGTTACTTGTGACTACATTTTCCACTTATAAATTTTTTTTTACTCTCATATTTTTCTCATAGTGACATGACAAAGTCAAAATTTACAAGTTACGGGAGCATGGTAATAACAAAAACCAAGTGTCTTACTCGAAAGAAATAATTTGCACTGAAATTAGATATTATGGGGAAAATGCTAAAAAAAAACACATAATGATATTCCTTTTGTACTTTTTAAAAAAAATATGACAATTATGACAATTTACTTTACTCACTGCAAATTTTTAAAAAAATACAAAAGACCTGTTGCGTGTTTTAAAATATTTCAGCATATTGCCCGTAATATCTCATTACAGTATCAATTATTTCATTCGAGTGAGACACTTGGTTTTTGTTATTACCATGCTCCCGTAACTTAGAAATTTTGACTTTGTCATGTCACTATGGGAAAACTATAAGCTTTTAACAATTTTTACAAGTGGGAAATGTAGTCACAAGTAACGTCTATAAAACGAACACTATGTCGTGCAAGTATAAAATTATGCATTTTTGCCACGTGAGCACCCTTAACGCCAAAGGACGGAATATCCCGCATTTCTGACGTAAGAACCTCGCGTAACTTTTCAGCAAGATCTCCCACTCGAAGTGAAAAATTAAATTCCTAAACGTTTTTACTTCGGCCATTATGAATCTCCACGTAAACTCATGTTGTAGCTCAGGCAGAGCAAGTATCTAAAGAAGATTGGAAAGGAGGCGGCGCTTTGGTGGCTGAGGGGAGCATTTAACTTAAGATCACGGGTTGCTATTTGCGAATGTTATTTTGCACTTCTTAAAAGACAGCAGACATCGCGCATTGAAAATTGTTTTTGATATGAATCCATTTTTTTTAAACAAACTAATTACGCCTGTTATATTTTTCGTTGATAGTAAAATAACTTTCTGAAACATCTACGTAAAGGTTTAACGATATTTATTCCATCTTAGAATTGAAAAAAAAAAATTAAACGGCGTAAACAGGAAACTTGTGGTCTTAGCTATGAGGTGACAGATGATACTGTTTTACTGCTTAGCTAGGAGGAAAGGAGTGCAACTATACATACATAACATCTCCACCCAAACCAATAGTCTGATGTTGTTTCAGGAGTGCATTTCAATTTTGACAGACACCCAACGAGAACGGGGACCTGAAAAATTTGCTGTTCCTTTTGGGCCCGGTTTCACTCACTGTGATTTTGTGGAAGTTTTTCGATAAGTAGAGGCAATGATTTTTGGTGAAAATAATTATGCAACACGTTGTTTCAGTGCCTCGTGTGCAGCTCTGCAGCTCTGCTTCATGGTCAGTGATTGGCTGTTTATAACTCTCAATATATTTGGGATCTACTCGCAAATCGCAGACTTGTGGTGTCGCAGTGACGTTATTCTCATTGGGACAGTCAAATGAGTGACGCCTCTACACGAATGCTCGCTACCAATAACTACGTACCAGAGCTGCAGATGAGAACGTGAGGCATTGAAACAACATGTTGCATAATTCTTTTTACCAAAAATCATTGCCTCTATCGATAAGCTCTCGACTTATTTGGCACGTCTTGGAGGGCGGTGAGTCAATAATAAAAATGCAAGTCAATAAAGGCCCAATCACGTGGTATCACTGTGTCATGGAACAACCAATGAGCAACTGTGCCTGCTTGAGTATACAGGTAGTCTTAGGCCGTATCTCAACAGCAATAGCATAACTCCAAGAGAGAGCTCTTGTTTGCTCTCTGGTGCTCTCACTCTCTCCAGTTGGGTCGACGCTATCTCGTATTTGTAAACAAACGATGCATAGGTTACAATTGCGTAAATGTTGTTAATACACATTAAATACACTTCTGGACGATTCAAATAATATTTTTTAACTTACCGGCGTATATTTCAAGCGGGGAATAGCTGTTTATAGGCGATGCCAATTTTATTTTCATTTTGTGTATTTAAACGCATATTAGGTCCGAAAATGTTAACTGAATTTCTCGCCATATATAAATGTTCATTGGAAATAATTATTTGTGTATAAACATTGAAATATTAGCTATATATGACGCACGTTTCTTCAGTAACCTCAAACCATAGTTGAAACCAAGATGGCGGACGCCAAAGAGCACGAGAGAGCGAGGGAGAGTATACAACTACATGCTCTCGCTCTTTTGTACTCTTGGCGAATAATTGCGACAGGCACAGAGTGTTCTCCCTGAAATAGTTGTGACGTATTTGCGAGAGCGAGAACACGAAAGAGTACTCTTTGGGAGAATTGAGACACGGCCTTAGAGTAAGTAGTTATGGGCGCTTAGACTTCCGGTCATGTGAGAGCAAAACCTCCGGGGCATATGAGGACTCGGCGTGTGCAGCTCTTGTGTCCTAGAGTGTACTAAGGCAAACAAATTTAGACATTCCACGCTATATGGCTCCACTTTATACGTATTTTCTATTAGGCTTAAGTTTGTATGATATTTCTTTTATCTTATAGGCAGGGATACCTGTTTTTGTTGAAACTATTTCTGCAACAATTTGCTCCAGTGCCACGTGGACACATCAGCAGCTCTGCTTCACAGTCAGTGATTGGTTAAATTTAACTCCCACGTGTCTTAACGTTTTACTGCAAATCGCTAATTTGTATTATTCATAGATACCTGAAAATTTCGCGTTTTCTTTGAGTCGCAAGCTAGTGTTCCAGCAACTATAGGTCTGTATAACGTTCATAATTGGACGTTGACTTGCTCGACACTTCCTGGTAGTAGCTGAGCCAATAATAAAACTACAGCTGAACACAGGCCCATCTCACAGTGTCAGTGAGCAACTAATAAAAAGCTGTTGTCTGCACGATTTCACAAATATTCTTGGACGCTAGCCAACAGGTCTGCGAACCTGCGAAATTTTCCGGTCTCTAGTTATTCGCAGTAACTATATTCTGATTGGTAGGGTAAAATAGAAACGTCTTTACACAAAGACACTCTGCCAACAACAAATAATCACAACTACAGAGATGGAACCAACGCATTGAATCAAGTTGGAGCAGAAATATTTTCGCGAAAATAAGAGGTCCCTAGTTGTAGGGGAAAGGAACGGGGAAACTCCCCCTTCAGAGCCACGCCCTCGGGTGTGATACGATTTTTTTCCCGTAATATTCCTCTTTTTCTTTTCTCGCATGACAGCTTATCTGTCCCGAGTTTCGCTACTGCCGCTGTTAGATCTTAACTGTGCTACTGAAGAGGCAGTCTGTGGCGAAGCAAGGTCGCATTTCAAGGGAAGCGATGTTAAATTCGACTGAGCGTGTCACATTGACTAGGGCTGTTCAATATCATAAATCGTGATATCGATACGAAATTTAACTATATATTCGGTATTTTCAATCGATAATATCGATAACGTCGTAATTTTTTGGTAACTTGACGGTAGCGATAACATAGTATAATTTCTGTTTACAGTTAATATAGTTAACACTATTACTTATACATACATTCCGGTATATAGATGATATCGTTAACACTGTAATTTTATTATATATCGATATGCCGCTTTTCAGTATCAACTTTTCGATTTCGTTTTTTCAATAACTCTCTTTTTTTCGATATCGAGTTCTCTATATCTAATAACATCCTACAAATTTCAAAATTAATAATTAAATCGATTACTTACCTAATATGTGCCATTAACTTAATATAGTTGTGTTTAAACTTTAGAGTAAATATCGATCATAACAAATTTGTAGGTTTGGATACTCACTCTAATATTTTAGAATCACGGGTCCAAAGACAAAAGCTTTCCAATTACAATGTATTCAGCAACACCCCACTTAATGTGTTCCGGACGACGATAATAAACATTCTCTTAAACATTCACAATGCAGTGACGTCAAAGATGGCATACAATTTTCAACGAACGCAAGTTTGCATATTATTTTCACCTTAATTGTTTGTCGATGAATGTTCCAAGTGAAGTCCGTCTTGGCCCTTACTCAAGTATTAACATTTCGCTTCTCATACTCTATAATTCCTTTTCAGATTTCTCATTCCACCTCGATATCTGCACATTCTGTGATTCCTCTTAATAAACTTCTGCCCTTACGTACCAATCCTCAGCTATGTATTCTGTGAAAGAGCTCTCCACAATTCTGAATATGGTTTACGCTAGATAATTTTAACTCATATATATATCCTGATCTGTCAGTCTTCTGTATTCGAGCCTCCATCCTTATTTACAAGCTCCTCAAAACATCGTCTCTAGCCCCTCAGATCATCACCGTGGAGTGATAAAGCATCATAATGTTTCCATCCTTCAATTTTACTTGTGCTCTGCCATTTATATTTTGACTTCTCATACTCTGGAATCCATCTTGAAGCAGCGTGGTCCAGAATTTTTGACATCATACCAATTAGGCCTAATTGTTGTTCTTTATTTCCATTTATCGAACACTCCAGTTTATGTAGAACGATATATGGGCAAAAAAAATCTTCTATCACCAAAATATACTGTCATTGAGTAAATTGTAGACAATGCGACGGAAGCGTCTTTATACATATCTTCTTATTAATGCCATGCGTCCACATTTTTGTCTCTTTTTTTTACTTACAAGCAAAATTAAGGCGACTTTTATTCGAACTACTTATACTAGAACTCATTATTAAGATTAGAAACACGGATGTACATTGCAGACACTGAAACAGACAGACCAAGCTTAAGCTTCAAATGCTAACGTCTGCCTGTTGCGCGCACCACGCCGCGTCCCTAAGTTGGCGACAAGCTTTATAAGGTCGTTCGGGATAAAGTGCGCACTAAAAAATTAACCGTTGGAAAAATATCAGTAGTCGTTACTTCATATAATTCATTATTAACTCTAGTTGCCTTGCTGCTTGTTTGGTTGGCAGTGAAATTACGCAATATAGTTCCGTGTGTTTTCCCATTTAAATACTATAATACTGAAACAATGGCAACTGTGATCGACGTAACTGTATTTCATGTAATTAATAAACTCTTTTAAATCAAACTATAGCGATTCCTACTGAATGCACGATTTACCTTACATGCTCAAACATCAAGTGACGTGTTTAAACAGGTTAGATATTTCCCAGCGTCGGCCGTCACGCGTGGAAAGATACGAATTGCATTGAAATAGAAGTTTAGCAGGACTTCTTTCTCTTTATCCCGAACCGCCTCTAGAGGGTTCTCTGTCAACAACCGAGCTACAGTTGCTCTCGTGGTGGCTGAGCACAAACGTCTCTAATCACCAGAAAAGTAGTGTCTTAGTCTTGCTATACCTGTGCACGTTGATGATCACAGTACTACGTAGGTGCCGTGGTGGTCGAGTGAGCATCTTGTTTTCTTTTCCTTAATATCTTGTTGTTTTGGCAGACTGTATGCCCTGCTTGTTTTATTAAAGAGGCGTGGAGTAGAGATATTTGGTCATCACTTAAGAGGGTGTGGTACATAATTCAACGCTAAAAGCATTAATCTATAACTGTAGGTTTCTTGGAGCCAATTTGCGGAAATTAAACAATAACAATCCTAGACAATACTTTTAGCCAACGTTTTAAACAAAATTGTTTTCAGTGTTACGAACTTCTGAGGCACAAACTCTGACGCCGGAACCTCGTGCATTAAACTGCGGCGCAAGAGATCACGCTTAACAAATGAGCAATTCTTGATAAATATTTACTCATAAAGTTAGCAAATACCATTATCTAGGATTGTCATTGAGTATTTTATCCATATTGGCTTCGAAAATATCGTAGAAATCAGTTGATGTTTTCAGCGTTTATTTATCTGCCACGCACACTTAAGGAGGCCGCCTGGGCGAATTTATATTCGCGTCCAAGGCCTAGAACTGTGGAAGTTATATATACGACACAGGAACACGCATCTCGTCTCACCCTAGCGTCTAGGCGCAAGTCGCTGAAATGACGCGCAGTCGTCTCGCAGATTGCTCGCGTATACAAGACGTACAGTGGTGACGATATCACTTTAAGGGGGAGTGTTTGACAATTTTACTGAATTTTCAGTTTTTTTACCATAACATTTTTAAAATTTGTATTATTAAAAATTTCTCTTCGACAAAGCATAGGAAATATTCTTGATAAACTGCTCGACACAAAAATTAATGAAATATGTAATTAATTTGTCAAGCATAATCATTACAAGAAAATAATAGGTTAATTTTCCTGAATTGTCTTGCAAAGATTCTGCATGAAAAATTAATGAAAGATTCCATTATTATTTATGTCAAGCAGTTTACCAAGAATAGATCATATGCTTTGCCGAAGAGAAAATTCTGATAATACAATTTGAATAAATGTTATGACTCCCAAACTGAAAATCGAATAAAATTATCTAACACTCTCCTTTAAGGCATGATATTATTTATAAGTGTGTTTTGTACGTGACTATACTTTCTTTTTTTTTTTTTTTATTTGGCACCGGAACGTTCACATATAAAAAGAATCGGGGAAACACCCGTTTTCGATATTTTTAGCAGCGAGTAAATAAGCTTTAAGCGGGTCAAAGTGAGAAAAAATCATAACGTTAAATTTGAATTGTAGATGTTACTTGGGAGTATATTTTCCTTTTACAAAAAAAAAAAAAAAATTAGCTCAACCAGTTTCCCCATAATGGCACATCAAAGTCAGAATGTGCACGTTTTTAGTTCTTATTCGCCGCAAAAACCAATAAACATAAATCAATTTAAAAAATTCACACTGAAACTACATGTCACAGGCTACTGCTGCCTGACATGTTTTAAACTCCATCACAAAACATTTTTGTATTTAAAAAAAATCGATAAAAGAGACAAAAATTTCAAAATTGCACAATTTTTTTTAAAAACACACAAAATCATTTTGTAACGGATTTTATAACATATCAAGCAGTAGCCAGTGACAAGTAGTTTCAGTGTGAATTTTAAAATTAAATAATGTTCGTTGGTTATTGCGGCTTATAAAAACTAGAACCGTGCAAATTTAGACTTTGAAGTGCCAATATCAAAAAACTGTAAAGCTACATTATTTTTAAGAGGAAAATGTACCCCCACGTAGCGTCCATATAACTAACATTATTTAATACAAATATAAAATTAAGAATCTTCCCCATTTGGATACCCGCAAAGACTAGTAAAGGACCCGAGATAGGTGTACACGCGTGTAACATTCTTTGAAAGATATTAATCAAACATTACTTACGTACGCTTAAATATTACGAATAAATTTCTACCTGCCGAAGCTCTGCGACGGCGCTCGAACTGCGTGCAGCGTGTTCGGAGATATGTTTTATCTCAAAGGCCAGTAAACGTGCGTCCACAATGCTTATCTACGAAAAGAAAACACACTTCACACTACACGTGAATGTGACTTTCAAGACATCACGCACATTGGAAGCATTATTTTAAAGTCCTCAAACTTGGTTAAAATCGGCTTTTTCATGCGGTTGCTTCTCAAGATATATGTAACGGGTTTGTTCGAAACTGAGGTCTACAAGTGCATCGGACTTTGCTACAATGACGCGTTCAATAAATTGACAGGTTCACCGCTTAGAGTCCCACAGTATAAACGTTACTGCGGGAACACTGCGCGCGCGTTTACGACTTTGGCCGTAGAGGCGATATCACAATACATGTGCCGGTCAACATCGCTCGTAGCGCCTCAACGATTTTCACCTCACACACCCACAAACACACCCTTCACCAGGCGGCCGCCTTAAGCACTAGTGAGGAGGATACGAGGTGTGTATGAAGCAAATGTGAAATGGCCGGAGAACTGGGGAAACCCGGCGACCAAATAAACGTTCTTTTTCCATATGCGAAACTCGGCAACTACCGCAGCGGGAATAAGCCCCTATCGCAAGACGGGAGGCGAGTGGTTTGACCACCCCACTACAGCGGCCCCGCGTTTTTGTTAATGGTACTACCTACCTCTGTGCCCTGACGAGGTAAAGTACTTTGTTAAATTGTATTCGTGACTTTTCATCACTGAGACGAGCAAAATATTACTACAGGAGTAAAATAAAACCTGTAAATTTTTTAAAGTATGAAAATACGTATTTTTTCAGTTTTCAAAGAAAAAAATAACGTACAGCAACGAAGGCAGCAACAATGAATAAAAAAAAAAGTCAGAGGTCGTACGTTCGTAGATCCAAACGGTTTTGAGCCATATTTAATGTGATTTAACGTATAATTACTTTCCTTGCTTCCGGCAAGGCTCCGAGGTAAGCTTCACGCTTGAAGATGTCAATAGAGGCACTGGTTTATCGCGGGGAAAATGTGATTGTTGCCTAGACTTCAATGTAACACGGTCATATCTGACGTTCTTCTTTCATTACTGGCATGCCCGCATCTGACAGGCCAATGATAGCTCTGATGCGCTGCTACAGAATATTTGTGATCCGTCTTTAACAACTACATAACCATCCCCAAATTATACAAGGTGCAGTCCCTTACACTTTTGTGTAAGATACTGTGGCATTAAAGATTCTTACGCTTTTCCACTGTCTCTATAATAAGGCATTCGTAGGGGTAAATAAATTCAAAGAAATGAAAGATGGGATGTAGAGGTCCTTTTATATGATCAAACATTTATTGAATTAAATTTTTTGGAAAGATTATTGCTTAGCAACGATTAAATGAATTTATTCAATAAATCTTGTAGGTCCTTCTTGTATACTTATCACACAATTTTTAACAAATAGATGCACATATAAAATAATGTATGTTTATTTTATTATTTTTTTTATAAATAATCTACTTGTCATAACAACACGAAAATAATTGGGTGGATCTAAACAATTTTTCTTAGTAATTATGTGTTTGGTATTTAAAAAAATGCTTTTCGCGTTTGTTATTTATAAACATAAATTAGCACACAGAAATCGGTATGTTATTTGCAGTGGTATTGTCAGGAATGGGTACATTATTTTGATGATTGAAAAATTGGATTTAAAAACACAGTACATGTCTGAAACGAAACTCTCAAGAAATTCAAGACATTCAATGAACTAAATGTCAAAATGGCTGCGGTTATAACGTGAGCATGGGGTAACATGTCATTCAATACATTTGAAAGGAACATGAATACAAATTGGAACGCATGAAAGGGTTTCAAGCAAGGCAAGCGTGGACGGTACTCACTGGGCAGGGCGGCGCCGATGATGCCGGAGGAAGAGTGATGGCGGCAGGCTGGAAGTCGCGGTCTCAACTCTCCCAGCACACACTCCACGGGCTGCGCCGTCGACTTGCTGTAGTCGCTGTCGCACTGGAACGCCACCGACGACCCGTTCGCGATGGTGAGGCCGGCCCGGTAGCCGGACAAGTACTGGCCGTTCGTGATGGTCGGCAGCTCGCACGGAGCTACACACATGCACAGACAGTCACTAGGAACACTGACTGATCGCTAGTGTTCAATATAAAATGTCCATGACTGTAGAGTCACCGAATTTTGTTCAAAATAATTTCGTACCAACTTGTTTCAAAACACGTCTGCACACCTGCTTATTGGTCAGTGATGTCATTGGACGCTCGTAACTCTCAGCATGTTTGGGTTCTACCCGCAAATCACAGACGTTGGACGTTGCAGCAACCTAATTCTGATTGGCGCAATCAAATGAGTGACGCCTATGCACAAGGACACACTGCCAATAACCATGAAGCAGAGATACACGTGCAAACAATGAAACAAGCCGCAGAAAAAATATTTTCTCGAAAATCAGGGCAATATGTATTTTAATCAAGTCAGTTCATGAACTCCACTAGACCAAGTGTATTGTTTTCTTATTCTGTGAATAGATGTGCACTGCTCGAATCGACCATAAAGATGAAAGCGTGTAGTTAGCAGGCGTAAATGTAGATAATTTTACCAGTTCTAACACACACACGAGTTTGACGGAGAAAGGCTCTTCGAAGGGAGCAAGGCTTTTTAAGGGCGTTGCCTACCTCGGAGCCCTGGCGGAGAAATAATTGGGTTTTACATGTACAATTATTATCAATGGCACTCGGTCACCTTTTGTGATATTGCTTCCGGACGAAAACCATTTTCTGCGCAGAGAAAAGGAGAATATTGCTACGTAAATCAAATTGCAGAAAATAAATTATGAATAGCCATTTTCGCGTGTTTTTTTTGTGTGTAAAAATGCTTTTTTTTTGCACACTATGTTCAGGGTATTGAAAAAAACTGCATACACGATCCATAGCAATGTACGTGGCATCGAGACGAGCAAAAAAGTCAGTGGTGGCATATATGTAACTTCAACCGTTACTGGACCAGGTGGAAAATAATTTAACCTGTAAAACACTATGCTTGCTCCCGCCGTGGGTTCAAGGTAGGCAGCGCCCTTAAGTGCTCGGTTTCAGTCGCAACAATACATTTTATTATTAATTATTTTTTTTTAATTCTGTGAAGTAAAATGTTACAATTACGACTATACAGCACATTCTATTTACCTTGAGCTACAATACCGGCAGTGCGATTGAGTTGGTAATATGTAATTACGTCGCAATCAGTCCGGCAAAATACAAATATAAAAAAAAAAAAATTGCCGCACTGATTGAGGTATAATTATAAGAGCCCACGATTTTTGGTGAAAAGAATTCTGCAACAATTTGTTTCAATGCCTTGTGTGCACACATGCAGTTCTGCTTCATGGTCACTGGCAGAATGTATAACTAGGAACCGGAAAAATTGGCGTTTTTCTTTTAAGCACAAGCTAGAATTCCACCAACCGTAAATTCCTGTCACTTTCACAATTTGTGCTTGACTTATTTACCACCTTCTGTAAGTCGCTGAGGCAATAATATAAACTAAACTAAATGCAGGCCCTTGTCAAAGTATCAGCGAGCAGCTAATGAACAGATGCTGTTTGTGGGAAGGCACATTCATTCTTGGAGGCTACAGGTCTTTGAATCCGCGAATTTTTCCGGGGAGGGGAAAATTTTATATAGCTTTTTATGGGTGCAACGGAAAATTTGCACCTGCGTTGCGTCTGCTTGCGCTGCCTTGGAATTATTTACTCATGTAATGTCATAGAAGACCCGTTTAACTTGCTCTGCACTTGCGTTGCTCTGTGTCGGTGCAAATAGCAGGTTGTGATATTTAATCCAACCCCCGGTCTCTACTAATGATGTTTATAGATTGCCTACCACGTGACTCGGTCCACTACACTGCTGAAGGCGGGATTTTTAACTATAGTTTTGTGAACAGTAATTTGAAATGAAGTCCGCCAAACACGCAATCAGTTCAAACCAAGAGGCGCAAGACCAAAGCTGACTTTCTATCTCTATGTGTGACCAAATTGAACGGCACCATATTGCAGCCTATAGAATGCTTTGTCCTATACCAATGACTTTCCCTTGATAAAAAAATCGTTCTCCCACCCCCGCTGAAGTACACAATTCCTTATATTCGCCTACATCTGCGTTCAATTTGGTCATGTAACAAAACAGCAGCATAATGCCTTTGGCTTAAACACTCTACTGCACACAACTTCCCTTCTGTGGCTTATTCCTAGAAAGCGTATGTGATAATAATATTGTGGTATTGAGCATTATTCGAATTTGGGATGTCGCAAGTTCTATAAGCTAGCATCTGCGATCAACTGATTTTTAAAGGACCTTGTCACACATATGCGCAATATTTTTGCACCTTATTACTCACATACGAACTTATAAAATTCGTAGTTATGAAACGAATAAAGTAAAAAAAGGAAAAAAAAGAAAAATTATATTTCTCACTTTTTGATAGGAACCAAAAAATCTTCAAATAGCGAATATTTACGGACGAAAATTCGGACAGGATCGTAAACTGTGATGTTTCTACAGAATTTAATTTTCAGTAATTCCTTAGATTCTCCAGTTATAATTATAGATTATGGTATTTCACGAAAATGTTTTGTGCCAACATTCTCTTGAAAACGCTGTAGTTAATTGCAACATATATAATAGGGTGAGGTACGTCTGGCACAACGTTGCTGTCTGCAGACCAATAACATATATCAAATATTACAACTGCAGGATTCTTATAGGCTCAGTTAACAACTCCACGTACAAGTGGCAGCCAGTAATCTTCTGGTAAGGTGAACGTGCGTTGAAACCCAGCAAACAGTCAATTTACCAGCAATAAACCATTATATCTAGTTACAATACAAACATTAATAATATATGCATAGTACGGGACACATCCCTTCAAGGGTTTCATGATATATATTCAAAACTAATGTAATTTTAGTTCGCTACAATATCACTTGTGTCGTCATTAGAGGCATTGAGTGTTTCGAGTACTGAATCTAGGTCAAGTGAACGTCCAGATCGTCTACTTCACGGTCAATTCTGTGATTAGACGGCAGCTGTTTTACGCGCCTTTGACGACTGCAAACCAGTAATACACTTACTAAGGAAATAATAATAATAATAATAATAGTAATAATAATGATGATAATAATAACTCGTGGGAAGTTACGTGATATCAGCTCGCACGGTTACAATACAATGGGTATTCGACTTTGGCCAGTGCGTGTATATAGGACCACAGAATATATAGGAATACAGAACGGCGAACTGAGTCACACACGCCAGCAAAATGGCTTCTCTGGCCAGCAACAACAAGGGCTGATAAGCCTACGGCCAATCAGCATAAGGCAGCTGCCCTGCTACCAGACAGCCACGCCAATAGGAAACCTGTAGTAACACCCAGGAGCAAAACATACGCGGGCTGGTATCAACAGCCTCGAGCAACCAATAAGCGGCGAAGTTCACTCCTATCAAATGAGCCGCCTGGTCATTTCGCGTCTGTATTACTATATAGTCTGTGACAGGACCAGTGGCGGCTCGTGGGTTGTTTTCAGGTGGGGCTGCAGACAGTCGGAACTGTACACTCTTGATGAATGTGCTGTAGACCAACGAACATGAAATATTTGCCGGCTACTAGATCTTTTATGGCCACTCAGTAGTAAGAGGCACCTGCACATCAGCGTGTCAGTGGCTGTAGAGTCAATCAGCGCACAACCCTGTACAGTTCTTGGCAACTGCAGCCCTACCTGGCAACAACCCACGAGCCGCCACTGGACAGGACGAAGGCTGTTGCTAGATTATTACGCGTTATACTCATCCTTTTAGTAGATAGTTATCCCGTTCCGCAGTCGTACCGAAAGGGCGAAAGAGCTACCGGAGCAAATTTTCCATATATGTAATTATTTTCGTCCGATTTTATGTCATATACCGTGATGCGATAAACTTTCATATTTGTACTCAGCGATCGCTCAACCGTTACAGAGCTGTCCACTGCGTGTAGCAGGGTTTATGACATTCTGACAGACAGATTAACGCTACATTTGCAGTGATACGCCCCGCTGGCTTATTGCACAACCCACCCATGCACGCAACAGATTACGTACAGTCGAGTGTAATAGAATTATTGCATACACCACGGTTCCGCATCTGTAAGTGCTATTTGTGAAGTCATCAAGAACCGCAGCGTCAGCATCAGAGCGTGATCAAGCGCTACGCTGTTCCGCTTTCCGTTTTACCGCATCAAGTCGTTTAGCAGCTGCTACATTAATATGTTAGGCAAAGTAACAAAAAAATTAGTGAATAGAAAAAAATCCCGGAGATTTGGAAATTGATACAAATATCCATCTTGGCGTCCTTCCAATCTTCATAATAGTTGCAGTGTTTAAGATTCCACTAAATCACTGATGTACAAAGTCTTGGTTTTCAAGTCGTAATACTTGTTTTAGATTATAAATAAAATATGTTTATGTACAACCAATTTTATGTATAGGTACGTTTAAAATTTTAACGCTAATGCTGCATTAGGCCTACATATTAAATGCAATTCGTAAGCAGTGAGAGAAAATACTGTACTATACGTATTATAAATACTTTAAATAGTAAACTAATATTTTCTCTCACTGTTTACAAATCGCACTTAACAAATAAAGCAAACTTGGCCAAAAAGTTAAACAACACATGAGTTGGTTAGAATCAAAGTGAAGTAAGTCACCAATATGAAAAAATTGAGTTTATTGTACAGTGGCTTAATCTTTCACTTCCCACGTTTAAATATAAAGTGAGGTATGTCAAGGCTGGAATCGTTAATACGTTGGATAGTTAGAAAATAACTTTAGTTTTTTATGAGTCCCTATATGCAAAATCCATTATTCTGGAAAACTAAGAAACCGTGACTTACTTCACTTTCATTGTATCTACCTCATATACATAAAATTTATTTGTATGAGCTAACGTTTTTATTTATACTCTAAAACAAATATTAAAATTATAAAAACAATAATTATTTCTACATAGGGGGTATAGTGGACTCTTAAGGTATAAGCGGGGAGTAGGAGTCATACAAATATCAGGATGCGTAACTTTGAAAAGCCAGGTATACACTACCCATAATTCAGCACCGGATTCCGTACCTAATTCAATACAAGTAGCACTGCGACAGTGTGTACCGCAACTACGCTGGTTCCAGACAGAATTCCGTACTTAATTTCACAGATATTTGTCATCGTAGTGTATGTTCACGCACATGCGCAATGCACAGTTTCTGTCACTGCGCATGTGGCGTACGCAGGTAGGGTTGCTAATATGCTTTTAATAAAAAAAAAAATTCTTGTTTCTTACTGAACACACGACCGTCGGATGTTTCTAAACCTACATAATAAGGATAGTTTCACTTATTTGGCAACTACGTGCAAGATTTCGTTATGAAATAGTTTTCGGCAATTTTACTGTTGAAATTTTTCAAACATAACATACAACCTCATATTTATCCTTTATGTACCGGAACATAGAAGTAAACAGTGATAGTGTGTAATCAACACAGACGCTTTGCTGCAGAACTGTGTTATAAAAATGACCTTTATGAACAGAAATAAGTAGGGTACTGAGTAGAGAATTAAGGACGTTGGACCCGTAAAAATTCAAAATTTTATATTTGTGCCAAGCACTGTTCAACTTTTACACATAAGATAACATGTCATTTCCTCAAATAAAACAAAATTAGATCACATAGTTTTGGCATAATCACCTATCAAAGTCACAAAATGGCAGTTGCGGTGTAGCCAAAATAATAAAAAATAATTAACTTGCAGAAACAAGATAATTTATATTAATTATTAATGTTGTGAGCTACTTCAAGACACTTTTGTAAACACAAAGAGATACATTTTTGTATTTAAAAAAAATTATGAAAATGAGTAAATTTTTGCATAACTTTGACTTTTGGCTACTACTGAAATTTACAAAACTAACTTTTGTCAACCATGTCATGAAATGCATTGATACACTGACTATCAGTTACTGTAATTGTGAATGTATTAATTAGTTAATTACTTTTTCTGATTTTGGCTACACCGCAATGGCCATTTTGTGAATTCGATGAGTGATTTTGCAAAAACTTTGGACCTATTTTTTTTTAATTTGGGGAAATGACGTGTTATCTGATGTGCAAAAGTTGAACATAAATATAAAAAAAAAACGAAATTTTACGGGTTCAACGTCCTTAAGGATAGTGTGTACCGGGCTTAAAAAAGTAGTAATATTACGTTCTGAAAAAAAAAAAAGTTTACTGTAACTATAAATAGTTCCCGAGATAACGAATACTGCACCTTAACAAACGACTTTAAGAAAAACATACATAAAGCCAATCTTATGAGAGATTTTATCTAATTCAGTGCTGTACTAATGTGTTCGTTAAACTTGATATTTTTTATAATTGCGAAAAACTGAAACATTGTCCTTTTAAGTGGCTTATTCTGTCCATGTTGATATTCATTATCGTCAACTTACCGTACGTTGAAAAGGACATCAAGCCACACACCTCTGCCAATTTCCAGTGGCTAGAGCACTCGCCTCCCACCAAGGAGATTTGGGCTCGATTCCCGTTGGTGTCGGTTCTAAGATTTTGCATGTGGGAACCGTGCCGAACGATCCCGCTGGTCGGCGGGTTTTCTCGGGAATCTCCCGTTTCTCACCCCTTCACACTGTATCGTTCATCACTCCATATCACCCTCTACCAACGTCAAAAACCTAGCTGTTAAGTGCTGACCAAAATATTTTCTCTTCACTTCACAATTTTTTTTTCTGTTTATAAGTCTAAATTGCCACGACCACAATTAATGGCACTAGATTAATAAAACCGTTTTCTCCACGAACCGAACAGAAAACGATACATTCATAAAATTCTGTACAGCTTTTAGTTATGTTAGTCACCGAATGTATAAAACAAAATAAAATACATATAACTTACGGAAAATTATCTGTCACTACTCAAACAGCAAGGCAATTGTTCTCAGTATGGATATTTTCACAATACGGCCTTCTTAAGTTATATAAGTATTATTTACATTGAACTACGTATACAGATTTTTTTCGCTGATATATGGGATTTTTTTTTAATTGAATATCTTCACGAACTCGTGATGTTGTGAAGCATTACTGAATCAGGAATTTTGAACATATTTCAGGACATAATAAAAATAATAACTTTCATATTCTTGTACATCTATTACACTCAAAATCATGGCGAAAACTTAACATTTAATTTCTTGGAATTTTTAATTTGTGGGTAAGCTTTGTTAACCATTCTTAGTTCGAAGGTGTCTTTCTCATACATGCTTTAACCACCAACAACTGACGTTACATAATTCCAACTTTCTAGTCGCTGAGTAACTCCACAGCAGAAACTACGAGAAAAATAAAGTGGATGACCAGATATAATATTGACACAAAATTTTTAAAATCCGACACCGGTGCGCTTCTGTTTGGTTTCAATTCTCTTTGCTTGTACGATGTAGTGCGAGCCCCTGAATTTTTGACATGTGCAACAGTAGTGGAAATCGGGTTGCATATACGTCGGGCGCACCAACTACACCTACACATTCTTCGTCCCACTTGAAATGTGTCGTCTCTCTCTTTCACTTCCTCTTTCTCTCTCTCTCTCTCTCTCTCTCTCAGTGCCACTGCCGTGATTTCACAAATAACTTGAAGATTTTTAAATTGATATAATATTTTAAGCATCACTTTTGAAGTTAAGAGAGCACGCACACTGATCTGCAACGTAAGAATAATAGGTTGTAAAATATTTAAAACGATTGAAGATTCACTTAAAACCTATCATCATGGCATCCTCCAACTTCAAATTTTTAATTTTTTTTATGCAGCTCTTGGAATTATTTATTCTTATGACCACAACTGTTAACATCTTAATTCGGAAGTGTCATTGTTCGAAAACTGAAAAATTAGAGTTCTCGACAGTGAATCCAGTAGGACCTATGTACACGCGAACTAAACTTCTTTTAACTAAGATAAACAAACACTTTTTTTGTCAAATCTCGTTTGATATGTTATTCCTTTAAAGACAATTGTTTACCAACGTAAAAAAGCAGTGAAATTGTAATGGGGTCTGCAGGAATCCTTTAAACAGCACATGTTTATGTTCTTCAAGTTGAAGTGAGCGTTTCTGAAGATCGTCCAGGCACAAATTATAGAAAAATGAAATTCTAGTACAGCATAATATGTTAACTTCTGAGCAATTTTAAATTTGTTCACTGTATTTGTCACAAACACTGGCATGTTCTTATTAAAAAGGGACATGACGATACGAATAGACCGAAAGGTAAAAAAACAACTAAGCTTTCAGAAGTTTACCTAGCTAAGAACCTTAAGAGTGCGTAGAAGATAAATAAACGCTGAAAACATCAATTGATTTCTACGCTTTTATCGAAGCCAATATGGATAAAATACTCCATGACAATCCTAGATAACGGTATTTGCCAACATTACGAGTAAATATTTATCCAGAATCACTCATTTGTTACGCGTGATCTCTTGCGCCGCAGTTAATTGCACGAGGTTCCGGCGTCAGAGATTGTGCCTCAGAAGTTCGTAACACTGGAAACAATTTTGTTTAAAACGTTGGCTAAAACAATTGTCTAGGATTGCTACTGTTCAACTTCCGCAAATTGGCTTCAAGAAACCTACAGTTATATATTAATGTTTTTAGCGTTAAATTATGTACCACGCCCTCTTAAGAAACGCAGGTTATACGTGGGCGTGTCATACCTGGTGTACACTCGGGCAGGGCGGAGGTCGTCCAGTTGCCGTGCCAGCAGCGCAGGTTCCCCGGGCCCTGCAGGTTATAACCGGGCCGGCACGAGAAGTGCACCACCTCGCCGTTCTGCACCAGCGAAGACTCGTTGAGCGGAGCCCCGGCTCGTCCGTCCGCCGTCGACAACTTGTAGTAGCCGCTCTCGGCGGCTGGCACGCGACATGGCACTGCAGCACGCATACCTCTTAAGGCCATGCTCTTTTTTTAAACTTAAACGAGAGGAGATATCAAAAATACGTCTTGCAGTTTTGTTCAAAATGGTGTTTGCCGTGATATCTTTTTTTTTTTTTTTTTTTTTTTTTTTTTTTTTTTTTTTTTCAAAACAAGGAATTCTAAGGTTTCTGCTGAAAAGTAAATCAACGAGATTTTAGTTAATTGCATAATTTGCTAGAACCATGATATTTTCCGCCTTGAAAAATCAGCCAATATAGAGAAAACGATTTTAAACTGCCGCGAGTTGTTTTTATATCTGCTTTCGTTTAGGCGTAAAAAATTAATATCTCTGAAAAAGTATAAATTTAAGAGCATGGCGTTAAGGCATCGCTCTTTAGTTCTGCAATGTTTTCGAAAATAATTATATAACGCAAATTAATACATATATCAACATTTCATTCTTACAGTTTTAACACTAATACATCATCGTTCGTATCTGAATTTTTTTGTTGCAATACACCAAACGGATTTTTATATTATTGCCCCTGAAATATCACATATTTTGTGGTCTAAATAAACTAAAATGAAGCAAAATAATTTTTTTCCTAGCAAACGGTACATTATTTTAAAAAACGCTCTGGCAAAAGTGTGTATCGTAAGATTCTAAACAGTCTCAAATTTTTTTCAAAGCTATTGGTTAAATAATATTCGAGTTATTTGCAATTTTTTGAAATAAATGAAAGGTCATGGTGAACAGATCACTCCTACTGGTTTCACGATAGTTATTTTTTATTCCTAAACGAGAGAATATATCGAAAATATGTCGTACAGTTTTGTTAAGATTTGTTTTTACTACGTAGTCTAATTTTTTTCTAAATAAAAATTATATAGATATGACTGATTAGTTCATTAATGGGAATTTCCTTGATTTCATAATTATCTTAAACCATTGTGTATTTTCTTTTGGAAAAAAATAGTTGACGCTTAAAAAAAACTGTGCAACAGTTTTTGATATAGGCGCTCGTTTGGGATTTAAAAAATAATTACCGTAAAAGTAGTAGAAACGATGGACCACGGCATTAACCCTAATCTGCCTGTCCAACCCATCTACATCCTAGGAGACGTGGCTCTACAGCGTAGTCGGATGAGCACTAGTTTACAGTGAGAGAGGTACAGGGTTACATTCCCAGGCCCGGCTTGAAGTATATTTTTGTTCATCCAAAACAATCGTCACAATACAATTATCTCATACAAAGTACAAACGACTCCGGCTTACTCAAATATGTCAACTTAAATAGGTTAATGTTCAGTGCAGTGTCGAGAAGGTGGTCTTGCCATTGTACCAAAAACTTAAACAATAAGGTAGTGCCACTGGCCTCGCACCATGGCGATCCAGGTTCGATTCCCGGTTGAGTCAATCCAGATTTTCGTAAGTAGGAAACGTGATGGAGTTGTCATTGACAGACAGACTTTCTAGGGGTATTCCCATTGAAGAATTCATTCGCTGATGCATGTTCACCTCATTTCCTCACAAACGCTGAAGACCTAGATGTTTAGAGATGACCGATATATCTCCATTAAACATCTCACTTCCTACACATCTCGGGGTCCGCGGTGGCCGAGTGGTCAGACCATTCGCTTCCCACCAAGGCGATCCAGGTTCGATTCCCGGCGGGGTCGGTCCCCGGATTTTCGCGTGTGGGAATCGTGCCGGACGATGCCATTGGTCGGCGGGGTTTTCTCGAGGATCTCCCGTTTCCCCCACCCCTTCATTCCGGCGCTGTTCCATACTCACCTCATGTCGCCCTTCACCAGCGCTAAATACCTCGATGTTAAGCGCTGATCAAAATCTCTTACACACCCTATACATATTTCGCTCTCATTCCCCTTTTCTCCTTAGGTCCATCAGTCTCTTCCTTCCACGTCTCGTTGGTGCAGTGACCAGGGAATTATATGAACATGTGATTTAAACAATTCAAAAAAGTGTTTCATAAACCGTGAAATACATTATGTTAAACAAATGTCGCATTATACAAATACCATCGACACAGTAAAATAAAAATGTAACTTGTAACACGTTCTTTAAAGTGATAAAATGCAAAGTGACATTTTACGTAGTTGCACGAGTTAAAAATATCGCAGAACCCACTTCGAGTTACTTCTAGTTACAACTCTTTTAATTTTAAGCCCGTTAGTTATGTGTTATCACTTCGTTTTTACACTCATTGGTTTTGTAACTATGAGTTGCAACTCTGTAATTTTAAACTTGTTTTGTAACAATGAGTTACAACTCATTAATTATTGTACCCGTTGTTTTTTTATTATTATTGAGCTGAAGTTATTTCAAGCTCGTTGGCTTATAATATAAGGTTGCAGCTCTATACTATTTAAGGACGCTGGATTTTAATTATGTTCTCGAACTCTTTCCTTGTATACTCGTTGGCTTAGAACAAAGAGTTGCCACAGTGTTTTAAAAGCTTGTTGGTTTAAACAATTAGTTAGAACATTATATTTTTAAGCACGCTCTTCAACTCTTGCCTTGCATTGTCGTTGATCAGACCTCTTGTTAAGGGTTTGGGCCAGAGTTTCTTAGTTTTCGGAGAGAATTATTTTTCTTTAAAACCCAGGTGAGAGCCGATAACTTTGTGAAAGCTGGTTTTACTATTTATTGTAACTTTTCTATATAAATGGTGTAACGATTTTAGTTAATTTATCAATAAAGGAAATTAAATTAATTAAATAATTGGCTTCCATCATGCAGTATTTTCTCTCGATAAAATCAGAGAAGGTAGTTAAAACCAGTTATAACAAGGCTACAGAGCGATATTATGATATTGGCTCCCGTTAATTTTATAAAATATAATTATCGTTAGAAATGTAGAAACACTGGACCCAAGCCCTTAAAGTTGTAGAAAAATCATACTTTTATATTTGTATGAAATAATGTTAGTATTGAAAGATGTTACTTAGGAGTATATTTTCCTCCCACAAAAAAAATTTAGATGAGCCAGTTTTCCCATGATGTAAAATCGAAGTCAACATTCGCATGTTTTAATTTCATACACCCCCTGAAAACCAAAGAACACAACGAAACAAAATAATCTACAGGGAAACTACATGTCACTGGCTATTGCTTGAAGTAATAAAAAACTCACTCGAAAATAGTTTATTATTTGAAAAAATTTCTAAAAGTATCAAAAGAATAAAAAATTTTAGAATTTTTTTTAATACAAAAAAATTGTACTGTACGGGCTGTAGCCCGTGACATTTAGTTTTGCTGTAAATTATTTCGTTTGATTATAATCATTGGTTTTCGGGGGTGTATTAAGTAATAAAATAACATGCAAATTCTGACTTTGAAATGTCTTTAGGGTAAGGCTGGCTGAGCTAATTGTACTGGCAAGTAACGGCTACAAACCTAACCCCACCTGAACACAGGCCCGTCAAGCTCGCCAGTAATTCAACGTGCAGTACTCGCGAGGGTTGGCAAGCCTGGGGGAGTGGTTATACTCACGTATGGAGCAGTCCGGCTTGGCGGGCTTCCACTGGCCTCGCACGCACTTGGCGGTGGAGTTGTCGCCGAGGTTATGTCCGTAGCCGCGGCCGCAAGTCACGTGCACCACGGTGCCGGGCGAGAAGGTCTGGTTGGGGTCGCGCCCCGTCTTGATCACCTCCACCTCGATGTACGACTCGCGCGAGATCAGCTCGCACGCCGCTGTACAACACACACAGCCGTTGTGAGGTACGGATACAGGTTCCGGGCAATCAGTGGGCGCCGCAGAAGACATATTACATCCCTTGCAATGCAATTTCAGTACAAAACAAAACTGATACAAAATAAAGAAGTATTTTGGACATACCCCATAACAGCAAATGGTGTGTCACAGAAAACCAGAGAATATACACAAACAGACAAGTAAACAAACAAATGAATTCCCACAGGTTTTTCGGTTGTTTGTTAATTTAGTCCTATGTCTGTAATGTTTGGTTTTAGATTTTGTTTTATGACATCGACGGGGTAGGGGCCTAATAATTTGCCAGCCGTTCATTTTTTAAGTGTACATGTTCTTCTGCTACTGCTCGTTTGTGTGTGCAGATTTTTTCAGCTCGGCTATCTAAAGTGCGGATATTGTCATTCTTTGTGCTCGCAGAGTGGTTGGAGTTGAAATGGAGGTATTGGTTAGTACGTGTTAGTTTCCTATACACTTTTGTGGAAATCATTTGTTTTTTTTTTCTTTCATTATGAGCACATCTAGAAACGGAATGCTGTTTTAATGGTTTCTGTTTCGAAAGTAAATTGGATTGATGGCCTTAGCGAGTTGAGTAAATGAGCGAATTCGTCATGTTTCTCGGAACCATGTTGCCAAATAAAAAAGTGTTGTCAACATAGCGCAGCCAGACTTTGGGTGATGTGATGGTTACATTCAGTGCTTCTTGCTCAAAACTATTCATAAAAACTATGCCATAAGTTTGCTTGTAAAATTCGTCTTTGAACTTGAAGTATGTAGTGTTGGCACAGATAGTGATGAGTCCAATGATGGTCGGAATGGGTATTTCAGTTCTCTGTTTGAGGATAATGCCATTTTCCAGTTTGGTCTTAATGATAGTTTCTACTACAGGCACATTATTGAATAGACTTTGAACATCAAAGCTGACCAGGATGTCGGTATGTGATACTGCTATTTCATTTCATCTCCATAGCCAAAAGGTTAGCTGTATCGAACAACTACTTATAATTTATTTTACAGATATCGATTCTTGTAGCAAAATTTCCCTCATCTCAGTGCAGAAACTTTACTATTTTGAAAGTGATATTTTAAAAAATGAAAGAGTGCCACAAAGTATAATTTAACATGTAAACCCCTATTCTTGTTATCAACAGGGCTCCGAGGTAGGCAGCGCCATGCTCCCATGTTGTTACTGTTTTTCGCGATGATTATTTTTAAACCTAAACGAGTGCAGGTATAAAAAATCTGTTCGAAAGTTTTCTGTGGATTCCATAATGTTAACTAATTTTTTAAAAAATACTTTATAGCGCGGTTTTTGCTAATTATGTAACTAACGAAAATTTTGTTAACTGACCGATTAGTCAAAACATCAGCTCGTGTTTGAGTAAGAAAATAAGCAGTAGATACAGAGAAGCATGACCTTAACTGCATACTGAGTATTCTTTTACATATAACTAGCAGAACCCGCTCGTGTGTATGTTGAAATAGACGTGGGTTGAATTGCGAACTACCACACCCCTTCCTTTTTGCCCACGTCCTATATGACATAAGGAGAAGCTAGGTGAAGTTGACGCGCTGCAGTGTCATCTAGTGGCGAGTTAGTGAGCTGGAGTAAAATGGATAGAACAAATACCTTTTCATATGCTAAGTTTCATTGTGATCGGTCATAATATATACAGGTTGTCCAGAAACATCTGAACAATAATCAAAACACGCGAATCCTGGGCTAAATTGGAGACGAAAATGTTAGTGGCAAAATGTTGTACGATAACATTTTACGTTCAGAATGTGGCAATACAGCACTGCAGTTAGTCCTCTCTTGTACTCCACAGATATCTTACTTCTTACTCCTGTTCTGACCTGCAGGAGCAGGCTAAAATCCCGAGAAATCCATAAATGATTCTACGTTTACTTGACGTAACATTCATAAAATAATACCTGGACGCGGAGCGCAAGAAGGGACTATCTCCTTGCAGTGTTGCCATATTATGTACGTGAAATGTCGTAGAATATTTTACCACTTACGTTTTCGTCTCCAACAATTGTGGCTCGTGGGTTGTTGCTAGGTGGGGCTGCAGATAGTCGGAACTGTACACTCTTGATGAACGCGCCGTAGACCAACGCCCATGAAATATTTGCCGGCTACTAGATGTGTTGTGACCACTCAGTAGTAAGGGGCACCTGCACATCAGCGTGTCATTGGCTGTAGAGTCAACCAGCGCACAACCCTGTACAGCTCTTGGCAACTGCAGCCCATCCTGGCTACAACCCACGAGCCGCCACTGCTCTCCAATGTAACCTAGGACTTGCGTGGTGTGTTTACTATGAGATTGTTAGTGGACAGTCGGTACAGTAATCGTTAGGGCCCGGTAGTTTTCGCGAAAAGATTTTTGCCCCACTTTGTTTCAGTGTCTTACGTGCACACCTGCAGTTCAACTTCATGGCTATTGACAGAGTGTTTTTGTGCAGAGTCGTTATACATTTGACTGTGCCAATCAGTACACGGATAACTGTCACACATCACGTATGTGATTTGCGGGTTTAACCTCCACACGCTGGGTGTTACGGCATCCAATCACTGACCACAAAGCAGAGATGCAGGTGCGCACGTAAGGCACTGAAACAAAGTGCTGCAAAATTCTTTTCGCGAAAATTACCGGGCTCTAGTAATCGTGAACGCTCTAGCAATGATCGTCGTACCTTTGCCCTTGCCCCTCTTCTTGTTCTTGCGGCCCTTCTTGTTGCGTCGTCGCTCAGGCTGGCGCACGGCCGGCTTGGGCTCCGGCTTCTTGGCCTGCACCTGGCGATGTTGCAGCGTGTTCTTGTTTGCCATTAGAGCGCGCTTCTCTCTTGTTGATCTGCTCCAGCGCAGTCGTGGGTGTAGCCCAGGCACGCACCTAGGGTTACCACACACTCGCCATTACAAAACTACAGTCGCTAGCATATCACTGAAAAGGAGGAAGTGAAGAGTAGAGATGTTGATCAGGTTAGGTATAGAAATAGATGACAAATTAAAATGGATTCAGCATGTAAACAAAGTATTAAAAAACTATCCTCTGTCTATTACTAGAGACGTGCAAAATTCGCGTTATTTTCCGACAGCTGACTAGACTCCAAGTGACTATAGGTTAGTTCGACGTCTCCCGCTGGCCGATGTTGTCGTGACTTGCCGCGGAGAATGCTTACACGGTAGACAGGCCAATCTCTGTAAATATGTAACACACGTAAATTACAACACATGAATGTTCGTGGCCACTTGAATCGCAGATTATGCTATGTTGTGTATAGGAAAGTGAAGTTTATTCTGCTACCAAATGATAACGCGAATTTTGCATGTCTCTATCTATTACATATTCCGATGTCTAAAAGACACTATTGATGAAGATACCATGAAAACAGTCTATTTCGCATACTTCCACTCCATAATTACTTACGGAATAGAAATATGGGGCCATACCAAAACCTGTGTACATATATTTAAGCTCCAAAAGAAAGTGATACGGATAATATCAAATGTAAATAGTCGAACAAGCTGTAGAAATTTGTTTAGAGACCTAGCAATTCTCCCTTTTCTTATAGTGAGTATGGGTATAGGGTTCTCCTTCTTATGAAGAGAAACCAGAAACAGTTCATAACCAATAGTGAAATACATAACTATAATACAAGAAATGCAAACTAATTGAGTATCACCCAACACAGTTAAACACAATATGCACAAAGCAGTCATTACATGAAGATTACTCTTCAACAGTGTCCCAGCCGCATTGTCTCAGACAACAAACATAGATTTATTCAAAATAAAAATTAAAAATATATTTTATGAAAATTGTTTTTATAGTATTGATGAGATTAAAGAACATTTGAAAGCTAAGTGGTAAAAACCTTGTAAAGTACCTACAATATAATAATATAAATGCCTATGTACATCTTCATTTAAACTGTATTAAAGTGTGAAATCTTAATATATTAATCAACTGTAGTGAGACACTGCATTGCGTATTAACTGTATAAAGTGAAAACATGTGTGTATTTGTGAAACTGAACTCTGTGAAATTGTTTTATGTATTCAACTGTAGTGTAATATTGTATTTATTTTTTCTTCTTTGTAAAGTGAAAATATGTATGTATCTTGCTTTGACGTGTTCTATATTCCAATAATAGGAATCAACAGAACGAAAATGAAATAAATAAATAAATAAAGCTGCATAATTCAGCGCTAAAAGCATCAGTTTAAAATTCTAGGTATCGCGAAGCCAACCTAACAAAAGAAAATTGACAATTCTAGATAACAGATTTTGCCAACTTTCTCGAGTAACGTATTTCTGAATAACAATCACTGACTCCGAAATCTCGTACATTTAATTGCTGTACAACATATCACGCTTTACAAATGCACCACTCTGGGCGAATGTTTGGTCGTAAAGTTGGCAAATATCATTACCTAGAGTTGAGGTGCGCAGAACACAAGCTGTGTATGTCCGTAAACACTGCTCGCTGCTTTCTGGTTTAAAATAAGTATGTCAGCGTAGGTTAACATGCAAACAACATTTGTGATTTATGAGAAAGAGAAATAGAAGGTTTTTTCTCAAACACATTTAACATAGGAAAACAAATTTTTGGACTTACACAACTTGTATTCTGAGCGCATCAATTGTAGTTCCGCATTGTAATTTTCCATTTTGACTTTCAAAATAGTGTAGATTTCAATTCTAATTTTCAACTATAATTCATCTGCTACACACTCTTAACGTCTAGGTTTTTAGAGCTGGTGAGGGTTGACATGTGGTGAAGTTGTACGAACGCCTGAATGAGAGGCGGATTCCCAAGAAAACACGCATCGTCCGGTAAGAATCCTACATGCGAAAATCCAGTTAGACCTTGCCAGGAATCGAACCCAAAAACATCCACGTGAGAGGCGAGTGACCGGTCAACTACGGCACCGTAGCCCAACGTGTGCAATTAACATTGGCCAAATCTCCATTTTCACTCTTGGTTTGTAAAGGGACCACGTCACTTATTTCACTTAACTAAACAGCGTAGGTAGTCGTTTAATCTTATTTTTATTTTAATACGTAACAAACCTTGCTTGCTGCTTCGCACTTGACAGCGTTCTAATTAAACTATACTACATTAATAAATATGTATTTACAAGTGGAATATGGCCACTGATATTCATCTGGTCTCGTTAGTTAATGTGTCATTGGGCAAAACCGTGTAATTACAAGAAGAGTAAAATCGTTGCTTGTATGCACATTCGTATTCTGATGTGTGTAATACCTAGTGCAACAGGCATCTTTAATGTACGTGAAATTGTACATCAATGACGTACAAGAAATGTACCGTAAGCTAGCAATCTGGCTTGAATCCTACCAAATGAACTGTTTAGTTCACACGACAAGAAGGCGTACACTTAAAACTGTTGAATGCAAATTCTAAAGCTGCCTTTGGAGTATTGGGGGTAATTTGAGCAATATTTATCGTGTTTGCATGTAAATAAATTATAAAATGTAAAACTGGAAATATTGTCTGTAGTATAGATAGTGTGTGACATGATGCACGATCCGGCAATATTCCTGCTATAGCTTTCTGTTGTCCAACTGGACGCTATTTATTTAGAAATTCATCGTCCTGGTAAGCAATTTCGTTCAATAACAGCTGTGCGTGCATGGTAATTGTTTAGTTACATTCGAATTGTACAAGAAAGAAAACGAAAATTAGACCTGTACCTATCACGCACTAGCTATAGTATACATGCCCTTGTATGTTAACCACTAGTACACTTGGTGCCAGTTCAAACAAGTTAGCTACAAGCTGAGATAACTAAGACGATGTTCGACTTTCTGTACAAGAAAGATGCCCGAGTGCAATAGGCTTAAAGCAAACACTTCTGTTGACACAAATGTAACGTAAACACGAAATAAATAAACAATTTATAAATTACGTGTCAATTAACAAGGACCCCATTTTGCAAGAAAAGTGAGTGAGTGAGAGAGATTTTGGTCAGCGCTCAACATCGAGGTCTTTAGCGCTGGTGAGGGATGACATGAGGTGAGTACGGAGCAGCGCCGGAATGAAAGGGCAGGGGTAACGGGAGATCTCCGAGAAAACCCGCCGACCAGCGGCATCGTCCGGCACGATTCCCACATGTGAAAATCCGGGGATCGATCCCACCGGGAATCGAACCCGGGTCGCCTTGGTAGGCGGCGAATGGTCTGACCACTCGGCCACCGTGGCCCATGCAAGAAAAGGCCTTTGTTTAGAAATTCATAGAGAATTTTGAAAATTTACCCACCCAAAAGCCACCAATATTTAATTTTGCCTTTGTCTCATACATGGACAGGGTAGTGATCAGACAAACACATAACTACTGGTGCGAGGACTTAGATTACATTTATTATTTTGGGAGGTTGGATGTGTGTGTTTCAATAAACCTATACCACTGTGTATGCCTAGTCTTCAGGTGGTGTAGTACGCAAAAGAATGCTCAAAACATTAATAAAAAAAACTATAGACGAAAACGAACATTTGAAAATCATTACAGTTAATCCAAAACACGGTTATACTAGAGAATAGTTTTTGCTAGCTATCTGAGTAAATTTTTTGCCCAAGTGATGGATTCATGATTAACAACCCGTGACTCTAAAATTTCGAACTTTAGATTGTGCAGCCCAAGAAATAACGTCAAAGTAAGCGTCATATTAGTCAAACTGACAGTCCTTCTGAACAATACGTTATTCTATCTTTTAAAAAGTCTTCCATTTTATTAATTGTCCCAGGTATCCTCTGATGTAATAGACTTTTCTGAAATCCGTGACTGAATGCTCAGCATTTCCTACGTGTTAAGGGGTTTCCACTGGGCCTACGCCAGTTTTGTCCTCCGCATTTCAGTAGCTAAAATTAGTTATTGTGGGAGGTAGCCATGACCACAGCGTTAACTTAATAACCTTAGTTTAGCTGAGTGAAAGTCTGTATTAAAGCCACAACCTTCATACTAATTTTTAGCACTAGTTGTCCCAGTATGCGTTGCAATGCACAACATGAAAAACTCTGGGTACCCCATTTCGCCTATTACCCCGTTTTGTACTCCCTTCAATTGTTTTTTTGGCAGAAACCTTCGCGGGAGCAAGCATAGCATCTCACTATTTTTTTTCACTTAAATTTTTTGCGTAACCCATTCTGCCTCTTTAATTCGTTTTAACCCCCGCTCCACCGTCAGCAAAATTATTATTTTTGGGCAGAAACCCTTGCGTACGCACACACAATTCACCTAGGTTTATTTTTTCAGTACTAATTTTTGAGTACCCCGTTCCACCCCTCTATCTAGTTTTGCCCCCCCCCCCCCATCAACAACAGAAAAAGAAATTGATTTTATTTTTTGGCGGACGCACGCATAACAACTCTCCAAAAGTTTTATCGCAATCGGTTGAACGGTAAAGGAACGCACAGAAAACGAACAAACACAAATATACATTGTAGTTGCATGACAAGGAGCAGATAGGCTACACACCTGGGCAGCTCCTTGGGGCTCCAGCGGCCGCCGATACAGGTGGCGCCCGGGGGTCCGTCGATGAGCATGTAGCCTCGGTTACAGTCGTACATGATCTGCTTGTTGTTGGTCACCTTGCGCACGTAGGACCTGTAGTCGTACAGTCCCATGTTGCCCACCAGCATCACCTTGCCGTTCTCGATATAACCGGGGAACGGGCAGTACACTGGCCACCATCACAAACATACATCACATTATACATTACATACCGGCGAATATTCACAGACATGACAGTGGTTTTCACTAATCCAACTAATTGAATATGTGAAAAACCACTGGAAAATCTGCGAATATTCTCTTGTTCCTATGTATAGTGCTAACATTCCATAAGTAAATCAGTAAATTTTCACTGATTTTCCAGTGGTTTTATACTTTTTAAATTGTTGAAACTGTTACACCCGGAATCTGTGAAAACCAGTGGCAGATCGGTAAATATTCATTAATTCAGCCTTAAAGAGCACACACACTATTCCACTAAAAATAACATTTAATTACGTGAAGCTTCGGGTGCTGCTACCCTTCTAAAGTGTTTGAATATTATCTCTTTTGTAGTTTCTGGATGTCGAATGTACAATTATTTTCGAGAGATTCTAACAATTGGTTTTACTCAATTAAAGATCCCAGATACTTATGACATTTATTTTTAATATTTTTCTATTGATGATGAGTAATGTTCTGTCCAAAGGCATAGTAAATAGACCCTCGCTGACTCACTACTGACTCACTAATGGCGAATTACTGACGACATTAAAGATGCCGGTGCTTTTCACCAGTTGTTAAGTTTTTAAAATATTTCTGTAGCTTCATTAATACGGCGTGTGTGTGTGAGAGAGCAGACAGAGTGAAGTAAGATTTAATTGGATAAGTTAACTACACACAGTACAGTGCAGGATATTCTCATGTTTTCAGTGAATTTCGAATTTGAAGCACCATGTTATAAAATCGTCAACGTTCGGTTACGTCTAACAACCGTTCGGTGGTGCTTTCTTAATTTATTTCTAGTACGAAAGTAAAATTAAAAAGAGTTAATGCCTTAACAAGGAGTTGATATACATCAATCGTGTTAGCTCATGTCACATTTTGTACACAAGTATACTTCTATTAGATCACTTTACAACGTCCCTGTTGTAGTCAATCCACGAATGACTGTACATTTCTGAAAAGTTCTGCCGGCATAGATTGTATGGTTTGCTGTGCATTACCGTTTAGTTTCCAAGGTTTCTGTGTTGCCAACATCACCACATCGTAATTCCACTACTCAGTAAGTTAGCACAGTGTTTCATGGCAGCAAAATGTAAAATTTAGTTTCTGGAATGACTTTTACCAGATGTCAAAAAGTGCGCTCGTTCGTGGGATGGACAGCAGAGATTTCGCTCTACCAGGGTAAGGTTGATTCCACTGTAGATTAGGAAAATAATCGAATTTCTTCTTTATGAGTTTGGCAAGGGGCAATTTCCTCTGCAAGTTGCACTGGAGTTGAAAAGGGGTCTAATAAAATAATAGCAAAATTAATGTTAGGGTAAAAACAAAGTCATTTAAGCTTTATAATTGTATTCTTAATAAATAAAATCAATTATACAATCACGAAAGTTTCGTAATATAAAAATTTTGAACTGATTTTACCGCTATACAGACACCAGTGCAAATATACATCAGAAATCGTCACTTGCAAAACTAATATCATTGACCTTCCTAAACTGAAGAAGAATTAACTACCTTAAGGCCATGCTTGGTAATTTTGCAAAGAATTCGATAGCACATTTTTTTAAACGCAACCTAATATCGACATCGAAGAATCGGTACATACTCGTAGTTTGAACTCGAATATATATTTATTTGTGTCATAATTTTTTTCGCTGTACTAAATGCCACTTTTTTGCACCCAAGAATCACAACTTTTGTCATGAAAATAAGCGAAAATCAATAAATAATTTTTTTATGCGCGACATGTGCATCATTTTGCGAAAAGTCTGCGTACATTCGTGCAATGCATGACCGCACACACTCTCAAATTTCTCAAGCAGCTTATTTTATTTATATTTATTGTAACTTTAAGTTTTTTTCTTTTAGATCTGTATATATTATTTTAATTATTAACTGTTGGGTTTTCTGTTTCCCCCAAGACAAAGCGCGTTCGAGGCCTCCCTAACCTCTAGACCAGGGACGGCCAACCCAATGCCCGCGGGCCAAACACTGGCCCGCCACTGAATTTTAAACGGCCCGCTATAAGCTGAAGCATTTGCATAATATTTCAAAGTTACTTACACTGATAGCAAAATATTTAAATAATGATTTCATATTTGGCAACGCACCTTATCTAAATACTGTGGAGACAATTCTCTGTTATACTACTGTAAAACAGTACGTTAGTGTTCAGCTCATAAAAAGTACTCGACGTGAAAGTTTTTTATCTTGGCCCGCGACATGAATTGGTTCGACTTTTGGGCCATAGCTTCGAGAAGGTTGGCCACCCCTGCTCTAGACGGAAGTCTAGAACTGGTATGCAGTCTTATCGCCGATAACTCGTATTTATGAGGCTTTCAGTGGAGAACCTATCGTTTTATGACGTATTATTAAAGATAAAGGTGTATTGTACACACCTAAATCATTTAAAAAAAATTATGCGGCAAGATTTACATATCTAAAAAAACCGCAAAAAAAAAACCACCCATTTTCGTAATTTTCTGTAGCATGAAAATATGCTTTGAGGGGTCTCTCACCTGCGCTTCAAATACGTTGCAGAGAGTTACGGTTATTCTTTTCTTAACGAAATTATTTAATGCACATAATATTCGTAAACCAACGAAAATAACGCATACTTCAAACTATGTCATTATAGTTTTGAAAATTCGAAAAGTTTATTAGAAATAAAATTTTCGGACCCCTCAAAATGACGAAAATTGGCATTTCCAGGCTGCCGTATATGAAAAAATAACAACCCAATTCGAAAAACACAACTATAGAAAGAAGCATTAGACTTTGAACTATGCTGCCCATAAATAAAATAATGTGGTCACCGCTTAAAGTCCCATAGGGAAAAGGATAATAGTAAAACACTGCACGCCATCTGAGTAGCTTGCGCAAAGAGGCGATAATGTATTACATACGTCAGTAAATGGCACTCTTACTGCTCCTGCCTCACACACTCAAACGCAGCCTATCTAGGGAGGCCTCTTAATGAGTTGTGGTGAACTTGAAATGTATACACACACGTGTAAAGTTCTTTGCGTAATATTCGTAAGTAGACATCACTTACATGCGATGAGTAGTTTTCGAATAATCTGGTAACTGCCGAAGCACTGCACACCGCTCGGCGGCCTTGGCAGGCGGTCACCTTAACTTCTCCACTTTTATAAAATAATATGTAAATAAAAATGTTGGGTATGCACCTACCTTCCTGGCAGTAGGGCGCGACGCCGGTCCAGTTGCCGTACTGGCAGAGTGTAACGTTCCCTCCCCGCAGAGTGTAACCGTCCTTACATTTGAACTTGGCGCGCATGCCGTGGTCCGTCTTGGGCGCGATCACCATGCCGTTGCGGGGTGCCTTGGGCAGCCTCTTACACCTTGCTGGAACAATTCACTCCTACGACTGCCGCCATTCAGTCATCAACTCAGCACTCTTACAAGGTCGTAACAAATATCGTGCAAGGAGTGTACCCGAGGGTATCTCACTCCGGATACAGACTAAGGCCGGGATTATGATGACTTCACGTTCACGTATCACTTATCCCTTTATCACGTTCACATGTACGAAATACGTAATCAATTGAGGTGCCGTATTAGGATCCTTCACGTAAGCTGCAAGCAGGCAATGTAAAACGTCGTGGAATCAGTCCTCGGGTATGATATTAGAGAGCCTTGAGATTAATAGTCTCCTCCGAAATGTGATTGGTTCAGGCGATCACGTGGTATAACTTCACGCATCACTTTTATTTAAAAGTTTGACATCGACAAACTTTTCATTACGTGAAAGTGAACGAAAGTATAAAGTGGCGCGATAGTGATATGTCCTGTTCAAGTGCGTTTATCAAGGTGTTCCCTGCTTACGTGAAAGTTAAAGTAAAGTGGACGTGAAGTCATCGTAATTACGGCCTTACCACTGGGCGTCTTAAGGGCTTGTTCCTTAGTTTTGCTGTGATTTCGAAAATATATGTTTTTATCGCTACGTGATACTCATATCAAAATTTTGCTCCACAGTTATGTCACTAACATGTTATATTTTGTTGCTGAATTTTTTTGTAACAATGTACTGAAATGTTTTTTAGATTTAGTCGCCCAAAATACCACATTTTATGTCGTGAAAATAAGACAAAATGAAGCAAAATGTTTTTTTTGCTAACGAATGGTACATTATTTTTAAAAATGCTTCTACAGTATTGTGCATCGTGTGACTGCACATCGCCACAAATTTTTTCAAAGCTTTTGGTTAAAAAATATATTTAAGTTATTGGCACCAGTCTGAAAAAAAAAACAATGGAACAAGCCCTTAACTTGCCCTGAAGGATAACATGAAATGAGACACCGGAATGAGAAGGGCGGAGGAAAAGGGATATCCCCGAGAAAACTTGCCGACCAGCAACATCGTGCGGTAAGATTCCCACTTGCGAAAATCCGGGATCGCCTTGAGAGGAGCCGAGTGGCCTGACCACTTCGTCGCCACGGCCCCATTTGCTGCAGTTAGGTAGGTTTTCTCGATTCACAGGTTACACACAAACACGTGTAAGCATTCAAAATAAGCTTACATATTTTGCTCATTTGCTAATTGTTCCACTAAATGCGACTTCAGCTCAGCAACATATTTTATAGTCGCTAACCATTAGTTGATCAAGGCAAGGTGACGACACAAAACTTGATTCAGTGGAAGGAACTGGAAAAGAAATCGCCCATCCCATTAAAAAAAATTATATCCGTGTCATATCCGGTCCACACCTGACTGAGATTAGCTAAATATGGCACCAGGAACTGTTTCAAATCTGGATCAGATATGGTCAATCTCATTGGCGTAGCCAGGATTTGTGTTGGGGGGGGGAGGGTTAAAATGGGAATTTTATAAAGGAACACCGATCGCCACAGTCAAAACGGGGGATCCGGTGGTTCTCCCTAGGGAAAATTTGTATTTCAAGGTGCAAAATTTAAGCAGTTTTAGTATCGAAAAATTATTTTTTTTTCAGATGAAAAATGTTTGAGTGAAGGATATTACTTATGGTTGCTCTGAATACTCCCTAACAGATTTACTAGTTTATTAGTATTAATCTAGAGAAAATGTGATACGTACATACGAAAGTCATAGATAAATTATAAATTGCATGGTTTAAATTTTTTTATCCTGGTTTCAGGGGGGGGGGGTGTAACCCGGAAAACTCCCCCTCCCCTATCTCGCCCTTGGTCAGTCTCAGATGTAACTTGAGAGGCCGCGGTGGCCAAGGGGTCAGACCTCTCGCCTCCCTCCAAGGCGATCCGGGTTCAATTCCCGGCGGGGTCGTATGTGGGAATCGTGCCGGACGATGCCGCTGGTCGGCGTGTTTTCTCAGAGATCTCCCGTTTCCCCCACCCATTCATTCCGGTGCTGCTCCACACTCACATCAGATCACCCCTCTCTATAAGCCTTGACATCACCCCTCACCAGCGCTGAAGACCTCGATGTTAAGCGCTAACCAAAATCTCTTTACTGTAGACTTGCCCACAGTGCACAGTGGTGAGTTGTATTATAAGATGGTGTGTACCTGGCTCGCAGCGAGGTATGTGCGTCCATGTGCCGTTGTTGCAGGCGACGGTGTTGTTGGCGAGGAACTCGTACTGTGGGTCACAGTCGACACTCAGTCGCTCGCCGTGAGCCACGACCAGTGGTTGGTCAACCGCCACGCTTCCATTGCCGCGCCCCAGCAAGACTATGCGGCCCATCTCTATGCCGGGCACCACGCACGGAGCTGCCACAACATACATACACTCTGCATGGTCAACACATACACTCACAATTTTACAATTACGTCTTTCACGGTTTAAGGCCATGTTACTCTTTTTCTACTGGTTTCCAGATAAAACCTTAAACGAGAGCAGACGTCACAAATTAAGGACATGGGCAGAGACAATGGTAACCCTCTATGTATCACAACTGAGACTGTGTCTTAAATAGCCCAGAGAGCACTCTCTCGCACCCTCTTGACGTCACAGAGTGTACTCTTTGATGTCCCAAATTCCAGATATATTGGGCGAAAGGGAGAGTGAGCAACAGTGAGCGACGATGCTCCCTCGCTGCACCCTCTCGCCCACTCTGCAGGAAGACATCTTTGTTTTCGTTCAAGATCGAGAGAAAGACGACGTCTCTGTGCACGTCGTGATTTTTTAAGTGTCAAGGATATGGCCAGTTTTTCACGTAAGTAAAAATTATTTTATAAGTGTATGTAAAAACGTAAATTGCTTTCTTTCCTCACGCTAGGTTTCAGAGCTGAGCATCCGAAGGTGGATGTCTCAATCAGGGGCGTCATTTGAGGTTTTTCTTGGGGGGGGGGATGATGTCAAGATTTTTTTGCATCATTTTAATTAATTAAGCATGTATAAATTAGTAACTTTAATAGTAAAACTTCAGTTTTATGTGCTTAAGTTAGCATTATTTAAATAATAAAGTACAAAAATATCTATTTTATGCACTTAAGATTCTAAATCCAGGGGGGGGCATTTACCCCCCTGCCCCTCTAAATGACGCCCCTGGTCCCAATTTTATTGAAGAGAGAACCAGAGTGGGCAAGAGTGAAAGTGTGCAGTGAGATTTTATTTGAGACCCGGTCTGAGTTACACACATCCACGGCATTCTTGGTTCTCCTTTTCAGCGATATAAATTTTTACGCCTAAACGAGAGCCTGTTTAAAAAATCAGTTTGGCAGTTTCGTTTCAAATCGTCTTCTCCAGATTGACTAATTTTTCCAGGTAATAAATACTATGGTTTAGGTAATTATGTAATTGGCAAAATTCTGGTTAGTTGACTCTTTAGTCAAAACTGTATTGTTTGAAAAAAAAAACATTTCAAACAAAACTGCTAAATAGATTATTGATATCTGCTCTTGTTTAAGCTTGAAAAAATGACTATTGCAAACAATAGAAACAAGAGAACATGGTCTTAAAGGTAAGATACAGTATAACAAAGAAATTTAATAAAAATCATCATTGTTTATAAATTAAGTTTTTCAGTTAACAACCAAAGAAAAATAAGCAAAAACGGAATATAAACTTAGAGTAAATATATATATATATATATATTACCTCTATGAATATAAATAAATGCATGATTATTTAATTGGTGTAGTAAGCTATGCAAGTGTAGCCTGTAATATAATCATTACTGCACTGTGCTGCTAATTGTGGTCGCACTGCTTTATCTTTTACATGCATATCGGAATGAACAATATGAGATTACCATTGTGTTCCTGCATATAACTTAAATGTTTCACAAATATGGGTATTCATTGTCTCTCCCCATGTCCTTCGAATCTGTTTGGCAGTTTTTTTACAGTGGGATTTGCGAGATAGGTGATTTTTTCAATACAAGAAATTATACGATTTCGACTAATAAGTAAGTTAATAACATGTTTGTTATTTGAATAATTAGCTAAAGCAGAGTATTTATTGTATTGGGAAAAATAGCCAGCATAGCGAAAAACGTTAAAAATAAACCTGCAAAACAGATTCTTGATATTTGCTATCGTATAGATTTGAAGAAATAACTGTCACGAAAAAATTTGAAACATGAGAGCATGGCCTTTAGTGCAATATAGTAGAACTTATCAACTCGTAACGTTTACGCAATTTCAATATAATAAAATACGTTTATTTATCATATAATTGGGACGTATCGTAATCTCAAAGAAGCATGCTGAGTAAAAAAGGGAAAAGGAATTACAGACGCAAATAGAAACTAAATAATGTTCTATTTAATAGGGCGCAGTAATGAAATATAATGGAATTTAAATAAATGAAGAAAAAAAAACAGCAACCCTCGCGTGCCTTGTTCTGCCATTATATATATTCAATGGTTCTGCGCCGACCTCGTCCCCTCTTTTCCCCATCCCTGTGATGGTTTAGATTAAATTAGATACGTTTATGTTCCAAATAATGCCGTTTACTTAGTCGAAGGACGGTGATTATGTGACTGCAATAAATATTCCTGTAGTTCACAAACCTAACAAAACCGCCCTTCTGCTAAGCAAACGGTATTTTGTGACATTTAAATTAACCTAAACTAACTTAAGCTAACCTAAACTAATACAAACAAGACATAACCTAAACTATCACAGTGATGTGGGAAGGAGGGAGTTGGAGCCTGCACATAACAAGGCACGAGAGGGGAGGCGGCATGAATCCTGACGAAATTCTCCGATCACTGCCGATAAAAGAACCACTTTATACCCTCGAGAGACAAGTCACTCACAGCCATAGAGTTTCAGTGGAGAATCATTGGTATAACTCTAACGAACCCATCTCAAAGTTAAATCTTAACAAATCAAAGGTGTTCTACGACAAATGTTCTAAGAAATACAACAAAAAGAATTTGTAAAAAAAAAAAATACTTGTACTTCTTGTGAAATTTTAGTTTTGAAATTTGGTTTTTGCTATTTAGTATAATGAATGCCGAAAAAATTCTCTTCTAGAAATAGTCTCCAAAACATTTCGTTAAAATTATTTTTGCTTAAAATAGTTGTACGAAATATTGAACCATGGAGAAGTAATTTTAACACCGATTCCACATTAAAATTCCCAAATGACTGCTGGACAGAAAAGGAAAACTCATTATTTTATATCTGTACTGAATATTGTTTGGGTTCCGCGGTGGTCGAGGGGTCTGACCTCCCGTCTCCCACCTAGGCGATCCGAGTTCGAATTCCGTCGGGTTCAGTCTCAGATTTTTCGCATGTGTGAAACGTTGAAGACTTGCCGTTGCCCGGCAGGTTTGTTCGGAGCACCCCCCCCCCCTCATCACTGCCCTTCGCATTCCGAGGCTTCTCCATCGTTAGACCACTTCACATCATCCGTAGGGACATTGATGTATCACGGGAAAATTTACTGCTTGCTAGGCTTTATTACATTTCTGGCGCACATGTCTCCATCTGACTGGGCCAATGATAAATCTTGTGCGCCGCCACTGGATATTTGTGATTCGACTTTAAGGGCGCGGTCTACATCAATTTCCAATGTCATATTTTTATATTTGCACCAAATGTTTTTTTATTTAAGTTATAAAATCTGACAAAATTTTGTTCTTAATATATTTTTTTTATCTCACAGTTCTTGCGTAATGACTCGTAAACGTCAATATATGCATTTTATGGTTTTATGTAGTCTACTCCACTAAAACCACCTGACATACCAAAAAATGGGGGGAAAAAATTACAACAAATAAGTATCCTGTAGGCTATAACGCATCCTATATATTTTTATAAAAAACTGCGGAAATTTGAAATTAAAATTAAAAATGTATTAAATACAAAATAACAATTATTTTATATTACACACGAGGTGTTATAGCCTACAACATCGTTATCCACTGTAATTTTTTTTTAGTTTGGTAAGTCAGTTGGTTTTAGTGGCGTACATAAAAACGTAAAATGCAAATATTTACGTTTACAAGCCATTACGCAAACACTATGAGAAATAGAAAATTGCATAGGAACAAAATGTAGTTATAAATTTACGTCTAAAACATGGAAAAAATATCTGGTATAAAAATAAAAATATGAAGTTGAAAATTGACGTAGACCGTGCCCATAAGACCTTGATCCTCTGTTCGTACTATTTTTGCGATAATTAGAGGCACGAGTATTTCGTGTATTGATTCCAGGTCAGGTTGAACGTCAATGATGTATACTTGACTGTCATTACTGTGATCGGACGACAGACACATTTGACGACTGCAAACCAGTAATGAATAAGGAAATAAATCGTTGAGAACTCACGTGGTACGTGCGTGTACGGTTAGAAGCCAATGAATATTTGACTGTAGCCAATGTGTGCATAGTACTGAGAAGTCTGAGCTGCTACCAGATGAATACACGAAATAATCGTGCCTCTGTCGATAATTACTCTTTTAAAGCTTAAAAGAAAGCAAATATCTCAAGTCGGTTGGCAGTTTTGTTTTAAATGTTTTTTTTTTTCAGTGATAACTAACTTAATCACGACGAGGCATTAGACGGTTTCGTCTAAGTCAATTATCAACATTTTCGTTATTTACATGACTAACTAAAATCATAGCATTTACTGCCTTGAAAAAATTAGTCAATATTGTGAGAACCATTTTAAACAAAACTGCCATATAAATTTCTGAAAACTGCTCTCGTTTAAGCTCAGACAATAATTATCGCGAAAACAGTAACAACAGGAGAGCACGGCATTAAACAACTACAAAAAAAATCTTGCATTCTTACAAGAGAATGCTGCTAAACTGATTTGCGAGACACGGTAGCAAGAAAGATTCTTCCAATTTTCCACTCTCTCTACTCAGCCTTCAGAGTTGCGCAACTGTTAAAATTTGCCATGAATTTACGAAAACGTCTGTTTAATTAATGGAAACATTATTTTGTAGCATATGGATACATAATTTCGTTTCATTAATTAAACACACGTGAAACTGCGTGAAGAAACTAAAAAATAAAATAAATAACTAAAATAAACGTACGCGTTGTTCTGCCTACTTCCTAAAGAAGTCTCATAAATATGCGAGTTTACATAAGTGGAGCTAGTTGCCTTCCACAAATTAACGGACACTTCCGGGGAACGTTTTACCAGCACTTCTCCGTAAAACAACGAAAATATTTTTAACAGTGCCACTTTATGTTCGTGAGAGTTTTTAGAAACTGTTGTTTAGTGCTACTTAGTAATATACTAAAAAATTCCACTGGAATTCGGTACCACTTGAAATACTCTCATGTACACGGTTATAAATTTAACGGAAATGTATCGTTAATAAATTGAAATAGTGTCCGTAAAAATAAAATACTAAAATATCTGTAATAATATACACTACGGAATCATACGTAATATGTCAGTAAGTCTGCTGCAGATACCTGCACGGAAAATAATCGTAAATTTATAGGTTAGAGATCTGTAAATATTACGGATATATTTTAATAACATCGCCGGTAAATCTGCAAATCTGTAGAATTAAAATTGTAGCATTATAGACATGTAAGTATGGTTCAGTTCCGTGTGATGAAACTGTTTTACGGAAACTTTTGTCGGATTAGGAAATAAGCTTCCGTGGATCCACGGAGGTAGCTGGAAAAGTTTTTACCGGAAATTCCGTAAATCGACGGAGAAAAATTTTCACAGCGCAGACACCTGCGGGCGTCGTCAGAAGTCTGCTCTCGTTGCGTGATGTCCTATACCCTTCCTATGCAGTAGCAGATTAGAGCTTCAGGTAACACGGTCCACATTAACACCAAAATATGAAACAGAATCGGATACCTTGAATCAGACAGCGTCCTCAAGTGACACCCGCCACGCTATGCGCCTCTCTGGCAAATTAACGTTGGGAGGACGCGGTTAACATAAGCTGTAAAATCGTAAACATCGTTGCCTTACCTGGAGCATATTCCCGCGTTCTAGGACCACAAATTAGGGAGTGATAAGACGAGTCAGAACGTGACTTAAAGGACCAGGAAAAAAGTCAGAATTTATCGTAAATTACTTTGTATTGTTACGATTAGCAAGAGCTTCGCCTGGAGGACGGGCTAGCGACGACGGCAGTGCAATCAGGTCAGTAGTTGCACAAGACAAGGGCCTCAGCGATTCTCCCCACCGGTACTGAAGTGTGACAATATAACGCAATGTATCGGGGGAAACGGGGTCTGTCTCCTACAAGCCTTCCAGCCGTCACCACCTCGTCAGGATGGTCCTGGGTCGAGACCCAAGACGTGCCGCCGTCCGTCGATAGGCGACACAGTCATCAGCCTCCGGCATCATGCTAACGGTGAGGACTAATGTGTCCAAAGGGTCACCCACCATAGAGTAGAACAACGTAAATATTTAAACAGCCGCTCCACTCCAATCTAAATTATGTAATACAACCGTGTAGTATTTTGTAACTAACTTATGGAGAGTAAAGCCACATAATTATATTACATATTTAATGTAACCGTAACCCTCACCCTTAACTTAACCACATAACTAGTTTCAGTATAAAGTGCCCACCTCTGGCTACAGCCTCCCAACACAAGAAAACATGACTAAAACATATACGTAAAATAATAGTTTTACAACAGTATCCAGTTAAAGTTTGAAACAAACAGTTTTTTGTACTATATTGGATGTCTTTGCAATAGAATGTAAGTTAAAGCAGCATACGTGTTGTACCGACGTCCGGAATGTGTTTTCTGTTCACATATCATACGTGTGATTAGCTTCTAGGCTTCTGAGTTGTAACAGCGTCACTGTCGTATAGCTTCCCGACGTTTCGGAGAGCATTGCAACCTTCATCTTCAGGGTTGAGTTGCAGCAGTAGTAACTGTAACGTTTTTGAAGCTCTACGACAATGACGCGGCTGCAATCCAGAAGCCTAAGCTACAGTAAGGTTATTTCTACTACAGGTTAGAAAGAAAATACGTTTTCTTATGGGAGAGCTTGGCACAGGGAAAATTTCTGCCACTAGTTTCGCTTCAGTCGCTAAGTTACGAAATAAATTCAAAACCATAGTGATACTAAATTTTAATAAACTTGGTCATTTTATTAGTCATTCAATTTAGTTTTAAAGTGAAAAGTAACAAATTTCGCGTTTTAAATTATCAACATAACGTAACTTAAAATTCAGGAAAGCTCTGTGATTGGTCAGTTTGGTTCATTAGCGATACCAGCGCTCAAGTGGCAGAAATTTTCCCTGTGGCAAACTTATAACATTGATCTTTCTAACCTGTAGTAGAATTAACCTTAGCTACAGACAACGGCCGCGAAAGCTTGCCAACTTTAATATGAGTGATTAACTTAAACTTTAATTATGGGCCAGATATGTGAACGTCTAAAGCGGGAACTGGCTGTTTTAAAATATAGTTAATAAGTATATTATTTTTACATTGGCAACAACTGTTCGAGTTGCTTCATAATTATTACATGTATCACGCGGCATGTGCCAATGTACCCTGCAAGGGGAATTTTTTAAAGAGAGGTGATGGCTTAGGCCATGTTCTCCGGCCTATCTCTGCCAGAGAATTCCATTTGGGAGCCCAGTTGAGTACCGTAACTTGGCTAACGTCTCGCAGACAGCACATCGAGGTCATTAGGTACAAAACACACTGCTCAGAAAGAATGGAAACGGGAAAGGAATCGAGCATGGCGTTTGTTCAGGTTAATTCTGCAGCACGTTATGAACGAAGATAATCGAATTCATTGCGAACTAGTTTACAATTTTCACTTAGTCATTCTTACGCTGATATGGAGAGACCTTCGTGTGCAAAACCGAGCACTGTCGAAGTTGTTTTTCCCATTAGTGCCAGAATTAAATTGACTGATTACCGACATCATCGTAACTAACGGTGAGTTTGATCCGTGTGAAACTAATAACATTGAGCTTCTTAAGAGGAGTCCTCGTCTGGCGCATGGACAGCGTTGTAGCGTATCACGCGTACTCTTTTTTTTTTTTACGCGAAACCACTTAACTTATTCACATTATGTTTATCTACGAAAAGAACACACTTTTGAAACTATGCTTCTATGTTTTCAAAAATTCAGCACACTTGTTAGAAACATGATTTTCGGGCCTCTCAAAATGGCTAAAAACTAGTTTTTTTAGACTGCTGTAACTTCGAAAATATTATCCGAATTCGTAAAGCGCAAAGCGACAAGCATGCGTTGGTCTTTACTTCGTACTATTAAAATTAAAATGCTGTGGTCACCGCTTAAAGTCTCGTAGGAAAAAGACTACAAGGAAAACCTCGCACGGCAGTTTAGCGCGATGCGAATAGAGGCGATATACTTCTCTTCAAGCGTGAGACACTGGCTGTTATCGCTATCGCTGTTCCACGTGTCAAAAGGTGGAAATTCAACACGGGCGAAGACTCCTCTTAACCTGAAGTAGAAGTAATATTGCCTGTATTAAGAAACAACCCAGTAAATCGCACGGAGTGATGTAGGAAGCCCTAGTTCAGAATGACCGCACCGGAGATAGGATCTCTAACGTCCGCACGACTGGACCTAGCAACCCCCGGCGGTCAGTAGTCGACTTTTCGCCCTTCTGACAGTCGCTAGATAGCAGCACTACCAGTGCTTTGTTGGAGTGAGCGGTTGAGAGGGTGTTGACCTAGCTCGTACCCAGGCGAGAGACGTACCTAGGCACTTGGGCAGCGGGTATCTCCAGTGGCCGTCGATCTGGCAGACGGACGACGTGTGCCCCTCCAACTTCATGCCGTCGTGGCACCTGAAGATGATGCTAGCCCCCAGCCCCGTGCCGGCCTCGATGTTCTCCAGCCAGCCATTGTACAAAGGCCCAGGGTGGCCGCAGTTTATCTCTAGGGCCGCCCACCGGGAACACAACAGACAATACGTCAAGCGATGGAGACTACTCACAAGGCTGCCAACATCTACGTCACTTCCAACGACTATCACAAAATTTCCCTACTTCCACTACTTCTAACTACTACAGTCTCCAGTTTTTACTTTCAGAGCATTGCGATTACATGCATCCGGCATCAGAATTTAGTTTACCCATTTACAAATTCTGAGTACCTGATAGCTGTTTTGTGGACGTTAGAAGCATACATGTCAACTAACATTATTGCTACAATGGGATCTTATACTTAATTGGTGTACATTTATGTACACGAATGAAATCTCTACCCACAACAAATTTTCAAAATTATTCTATTGAAACTTATCAGAAACCTGGCAACCTTTTAAGAATTTCATAATTGCCGCACTACGTAAGTAAACAACAAGCTGCGTAAATATAGTTATGTAAGTCGGAACTAGCAATGACCTAAAGGTCACAATTACCAAGTTAAACTTATTTCTATCTGCCGTTTTGGTTAAGTTTGCTCTCCCGTATTGTCTGTTAAGTTCTGGTTCCGGTGGACAGTACTTCTAAATAAAATGTTTGAAATACAAAATACTTACTTTTTCCTGGATCCTCGAAGTGGTAAAATTATTACGAAAAATTGGTTGCTCTTGAAAATATCACATTTGATATCAACGGGCAACCGTCATTCTTTGGTAGTCTTTCTTAAGAGAAGATGGTGCATACAGTATTGAAATTTACATAAATTTGAAAGATAACGTAGTAAACTAAAAATAGAGCAATTAAAAATGTTGACTTGCCAACTTTGTAACTTGTGTAAAGTGTTAATGGTAAACAATTTACAGTTCCGTAATTTTACAACTAGAATTCCAGTGCAAGATATTTACACTAGACGGATGTGTCTCTCTGGTAAAATATTGGTTCTATATATTTCTAGGTCTGCTCTTTTTTTGGCTCTTCTATACAGAAATTTAAATTCCAAAAATATATGCACCATTCCCTCCTAAATAAAACTTTTCAGTTTATCTCTGTGGCTGTAACACCTTATACCATTTTTTTACTCACTCTGTGTGTTATAGTTTGAGATTTCACGTACGTCCCAATTGTAAGATCAAATAAACTTATTTTTTTAGACGGCATGGACTTAATTGTTAGGGGCAAACGCAGATAAGTTATACTTTATTTCATTTAAACTGAGAAAAACGTCATTTAAAAGTGAAAAAGAGAAATCTGCTTTGAATCAGCAACATATCACAGTAAACAAATTAAAATCGCTAAAATTTAGTCACTAATACATGATCAATTCTATCACAGCGTATTGCATTTATGTATCAATGATTGTATGGAATTAACAGCTGTGCTGGGCATTGATTTATACCCTGTGAGGTTAATATGCATTAAGTTTGTTTATTCGAAATACATTTCTCATGCCATTTAACTGTGTTCAATGTTGTGGCGCAGAACATCCAGCACTATAATGTGGCGTGACCATGCATGTAGGACAGGTTGCATGAGATAGAAGCGCGCGGCATGGACCCGAGTTTCTTCGCATTTAACGACAATTATTTTTTAAAAACATAAATGGGAGCCGATATCGTAAAATCACTTCGTAACTTTGTTATGCCTGATTTAAACTGCATACTCTAATTTTGTCGAGTCAGAAGACTGCAAAATAGTTGCTAATTAGTTAATTACCTAAATTTCATTTTAATTGATAAATTAGCTATACTCATCATACAGTTTGTCTCGAAAAATTAAATTGCATAGTAAAACCGATTTGCAACAAAGTTACGAAGCAATTTTACGATATCGACTCTCGTATGGATTTCAAAAAATAATTCTCTCGAAAGCCGAGAAACTCGGGCCCAAGCCCTTAAGGGCGCCGCCTACCTGCGTGTGAGAGGCTTAAAAGCGACGGAGCAGTAAGGTCAACCTTGAAGCGCGCATCAAATGCCGCGTCGCCTCAACGAACCAAGCGCTGAACTAGTGTGCAAGCTTCCCGCCGAACGGTTTTTACAATGTGACATTAAGCGGTGACCATATAATTGTATTGATGGGAAGTCTGCAACTAAGTTCAGTGCAGGTCGTAACCTGAGTTTCACATACAGCTGGTAAGTATATTTCGAAGTACGGAAGTCTGAAAAGGTCGTTTCTAGCCATGCTCGAGGGCTTAGAAACAGTGTTTCTAAAAAGCGTGGCGTGGTGTCTTAACAATGAGGTTCCGACATTGTCTGAAGTTTCTTTTCTTTTCGTGCGTTGGTACAATGAGCGACAGTATTTTAAATCCCTTCAACATGGCCGAAAACGGCATTTTCAGACTGCCGTGCCTCACATATCTACGAAATTAGTATAGGGCCCAGCGTTGGACTTTCCTTAAAACTTTCCACTAAAAAAATTATAGGGTAGCAGCTTAAAGTCCCATAGGTACACGCAGCACGACGACAATACAACGCGCCGGTTGAGAGCCTTGCGCATAGCGGCGATGATGCACTTGATGCGCGTGCCAGTCTCCAACTTACGAAAAGAAAACAAACTTCAGACAATGTCGGAACCTCATTGTTACGACACCACGCTCATTAAAAACAATGTTTCTAAGCCCTTCAACATGGCTAAAAACGTCCTTTTGAAACTGCCGTACTTCTAAATGTACTAACAGGATGCATGTGAAACTCAGATTGCGACCTGCACTGAACTTAGTTGCAGACTTCCCACTAATAAAATGATATGGTCACCGCTTAGTGTCCCTTAGTAAAAACCGTTCTGCGGGAACCTAGTTCAGCGCTTGGCTCGTTGAGGCGACGCGGCAGTTCAAGGTCGACCTTACTGCTCCGTCGCTTTTAAGGGAGCGGTCACCTCAGTTTTCAACGTCTTTTTTATTTTTATATTGGTACCATTTTTTTCTTGTTTTTAACATAAATTTTGATTAAATCTTCCTCTTAGAAAAGTTTTGTATCTCTCACAGTTTTTGCGAAAAGACTCGTAACATCAAAATTTGGACTTTATGGTTTTAAGTACATCACTAAAACCAACTGACATTCCAAACTGGAAAAATTCACACTATATAACAATGTTGTAGGCTATGATTTGACATATATAAAAACTAAAAAAAAAAAAAAAAAATATTTTTTGTATTTTTTAAAAATTGTTGACATTTTTTTAATTTTCACTTCAAAACTTAGCATTTTTTATTAAATACAAAAGTATTTATTTTTTTGTTTTTATTTATGTCAAATCATAGCCTACAACATTGTTATACACTGTGAATTTTGTCGGATTGGTATGTCAGTTGGTTTTAGTGGCGTACTTAAAACCATAAAGTGCAAATTTTGACGTTCAGGCTACGACTCATTACGCAAAAACTATGAGAGATACAAAAGTTTCCTAAGAGGAAGTTCTTATCACAATTTATGTCTAAAATAAGAAAAAAATATCTCGTATATATATGAAAATAAATAAGACTTTGAAAACTGATGTGAACCGCGCCCTTAAGCCTCTCACGCGCGGGTAGGCCGCGGCGCCCTTAAGCACTTCGTCGTGTCCTTAAGGTGGCCGCCTGAGTAAACATATTTTGTGCGTTCGTGACCTAGAAGTGTGGAAGCGCAATGGACGACACAGAATGTGCATCACGCCTCACTGCAGCGTCTAGGCCCAAGTCCATGAACTGGCGTGCAGCCTTCTCGCCGACTACTCGCCTCTATGAGACATTCAGTGTTGACTATCATTTTATAACGTAGTATTTAACAATAAAGCGTGTTTTACCCGCATATACCTATTACAAAATTCTGCACCACGATATTCGTACCTAAAATGATTGCGAAAATACAGATTTTCGTTATTTTCGGCTAATAGAAAAGATGCTTAAATCGGTAGTTATGAACTTGAAATGGGCATACACACGTGTAACGTTCTTTGATGGTTATTTATAAACGAAGATAAATTATATGGATTAAGAAGTTTTCGAAGGAGATCTTGTAACGGACAAAGCTCTCCACAATGCTCGGCGCCCTGGGCAGGTGACCACCTTAATGCTATGCAAACCCATCCTACGTGCATTGTCACGCCATATTTTTCTCAAATTGTCATACGCCACAAGAAACGCTATTATATTACCTGAAACGTTTCCGTACGCAACTGAAAATAAATGTATTACTTTAGGTAGGGTACGAAGCAACTATGTCCATAATTTGTATGCTTACCTTCCGAACAAACTGTATTCTGACTTTGGAAAAATGACATGAGGATTTTGTTGAATGCTTTAAGCGTTAAGGCGCCCGCCTGGTGGCCGTGTGTTGGTATGAGTGAGGCACGACTCCAAGGGCGATGTTGACCGGCTCATCTGGCGCGGTATCGCCTCTACTGTAACACACTGAAACCGCGTGCAATGGTATCGTAGGACACTCGCCTGACTGACACTTTCAGTGGTGACCCCATCTTTTTATTGGTGGAAAGTTTTAAGTAAAGTCCAATACACCTCTCTATTGTAGTTTCACAAGAATCCCTTCAGTAGTTGTGTAGCTATAATAGATTTAAAAAGCCGTTTTTAGTCATTCTGAGGTGCTCTGGATTGGACTTTCTAATTAACGTGATGTTTTGAAAGTACTATTCCGAGGTCGTTTGAAGTGTTTGTTCTTTTCGTAAATCCACACATTAGAAATACGTTTAGTAGTTTCTTAGATAAAAGCATTCTGCTAGCACGCTGCAACGCTGGCTGCAAGGCAGGCAGGCGGGCGCCTTAATATATGACCCATGCTCTCACAAGGGACAGTGAAATTCTGATAGGCCTGATCACAATGTGGGTACGGTAGGGCGCAATAATTGTTTAATAGTCAATATCGGACTTTATGTAAGGCATTTCTGTGTAGCAGAACAAAAAGTAACTCCCATAATATGACAGTATAATTTAATACGACGGTTGATTGACAAGCCGAGGCAACAATTTTCAATCTTCCAAAAAGGGTCTACCACAGGAAATAGGAAGTGTACGTTTGAAAGTATACATTTACGTTTAAAAGGTGACCCCACATGTGGATAGATACAGGAATTTTCGGCAACAACAAAGATAAACATGGCGTTTTTATTTCAGTTTTTTTTATATTCGAACATTCTGAATACAGTTCACATGAAATAGCATGTATACATACGTCACATACGTGTTTAAGTGATTACATACCAACTGTACGAGTACAAAACAATCAAACGTTAATTAGAAATGACCAAGTTTATATTTGTTCCTTGCCAAACATTCCTGCATCCATGGTACGAGAATTTCGCGGATATAGTCTGCATCAGGTTGAACGCCAAGAATGTATACTACTTCACTGTCGCTAGTGTGAATGGACGAAGGCTGACTTGATGCATCTTTGAATATTGCCAGTAATAATTAAGGAAATAATCCGAATAACTCACAGGACTGTCGTATGCTACCCGCTTGTCAGGTTAGAGGCTAATATATAATCGATTGTTACCAGTGAGTGTATAGCACTGAGAAATCTAGGCTGCTGTCAGATGAATCAGCGAGATTCATGCACCTCAACCAACGTATTCGCCACACATTTTCACACACACACACACACACACACACACACACACACACACACACACACA
>PNEQ01053548.1:0-15644 GCA_003012365.1 Medauroidea extradentata
TCTCAACTTAATATAATAACATAATAGTCAGTAATATTGCACTCCCCTCCTAATAAATAGATCACATTGTAAAATATTTTGTATTCAGAGTACCTGCCATTGTAGTAGAGTAAATGCCCGTTTAACCATAACTGTCTTAAGGTCATTAACCCTAAATAATATCTAAATAAACCCACAGTGTAGCTACCATCTGAGTGAACCCCCCCCCCCCCAACTAATAATGACTTAGGAACCCCCAATATAATAACGACTTCCAAAAAAACAATTTTGTAACAATATGTCTCCAGTAAGAAGATTGAGTTTCAAACATACTTAGTGACACTGAGATTGTGCGACCTAACCTACAATCACTAATGGAAATATTCCAGTTTTTAAACAGTAAACGTGGAGTGCTCTCGGATAATGACGGATATCTATAATATAAAAATCGCAAAATGTGTTGGTAAGCGCATAACTCAACAACGCCTGAACCAATTTGGCCAATTGTTTTTTTTTAATGTTCGTTGAAGTACAAAGATGGTTTTTACGGCGAGAAAAATTCGAATAATTGCCGAAAAAAAAAAAACTCCTAAAAACAGTAGAGTCAATTTGAGCTTTATTGCTATTGTTCTTTAAACAATGTAGGTATGTTCCTGTGATCGAGGCCTTAAGCATTCACTCAGGTATTGTATAAAGTTTGGGGTGTGGGAGGGGTGGGGTTACGGGTTCGTATCTCGTGCAAGACTTTGCGATGGGAATTACATGACATCATACAAGCGTATTGCGCGCGCTCTTTACACTGTTATTGAGTACGCTAGCTGTTAAATGCCGGGCAGCTGTTTTGCGGTGGAAGCCGCAGCCGGGCAGCTGTTTTATAGAGAAATAAAGATGAATTAAAAAAAAAAGTTCTGCAATTAAAGTACGCTTAGCGCAGTGAACTGGACAAATCTGTTTGTATTTGATGTTTGAAAGATAAACAGTGAATATAGTATATATAATATAGTATCACCATCAATTAACACGTAACTAAAAGTTAGTTACTCTTTTCTATAGTACACGCTGGCGAAGCCGCAAAGGGACAGCTAGTTGTTAATAAATACAAGAAATACATATAATCCCTTGAACGAAGCAACTGCATTATTTAGGCTATAGCTGAAAGATAACACCCATGTACTCTTGGATACATGGAAACTATTGAACATAGGAACAATGTCATCCCGTACGTGAGTCTAGGGTGATTAATAAGCAGGCTGAATACGTTCCACCGCTCTCATTTTGTAATGTACTAGGTTGCAATAAAAAGTGTTTATGAGCGGCTAATGCCTTTTTCGGAGGACATTAAAAAGTAATTATTTTCTCGTGAGTAGTCTGCTGGCTTTGCATTCTTTCTTCCCCTGATTTGTGTAATATTCGCTGGTGAAGTCATTTATAAGACCAATCGGACCACACAAACATTTTAAGTATAACATTTGAGTGCTCAGCATTTGTACGTTACTTATGTCACGGAAAAAAATATCCGGTAAAGCTTACTTCAAGGAACGTATAGGCTTCTGAAATTTGGACTTTTTTTGCTAGTTTTAGAATTTTTTTTTAAGTACCAAAATATTTTGTTTTGGGATTTTATATACGTATGTCCCTTGGCGGTAACATGTACTTTTACAGAGAATTATTTTGTTTCGTTATGTAGATGGCTTTTTTAGTGGGAGGGGAACTAAATTCATGCAAATTTTGACTTTGAAATGCCATTATGGGAAAACTGGCTGAGCAAATTTTTTTTTTTGTAAGAGGATTGTGTACTCCCGAGTATCGTTTATAAAATTAAACACTTTCTTATACAAAAATAAAATCATGATTTTATCCGTGTGGAACGCCTTTAAAGAAAAACTGCTTTGATGAAGTAATAAGATAAAACAGCATTTTTTGTTTCGGTTAAGTTAGTAGCCTATACATTTGAAAACAATCCAACACAGCTATGAAACATTTTCCTGGTATCTGCCCGCAACACGATTTTCAAAATCAACATTCATGGTAAATCGATCGTGGCTTTAAATTTACCGGTCACAGATAGCATAAAGATAGCTATGTGCTCGTAGCACAGAACAATGGGCTCCTGAAGGCGGTTAGATTACGTAACCTACAGGGTTTCTATAGGTTTGCGCTGTCACGTGACTATACGTTTTTAATCGCCAGGTTATGACTAGGGACCCCTGTTTTTCACAAAGAGAATTTTGCCCCATTTTGATTTAATTTCTTACTTGCACATCTGCAGTTCTGCTTCGTAGTCAGTGATTGGATATTTTAACTCTCACGAGCCTTTGGAATCTACCGGCAAATCACAGACGTGTGGTGTTGTAGGAACATAATTGTAATTGGCTCAGCCAAATGAGATACGGCTGTTCAAAAAGACACGCTGATAATTACCATGGACTTTGCAGATGTATTATTCACGCCAAAAAAGGTGTCTTTATTTACGAATAAAAGCTAACGAAAACATTTCAGGGTCTCGTGAGGTATTGGTAGGACCCGGTAGTTTTCGCGAAAAGATTTTTGCCCCACTTTGTTTCAGTGTCTTACGTGTACACCTGCAGTTAAACTTCATGATTATTGGCAATGTGTTTTTGTTGCAAGTTATTATTCATTTGACTGTGCCAATCAGTACATGGATAACTGTGACACAACACGTCTGTGATTTGCGGGTTTAACCTCCAGACGTTGTATGTTAAGGCATCCAATCACTGACCACAAAGCAGAGATGCACGTAAGGCACTGAAACAAAGTGCTGCAAAAATCTTTTCGCGAAAACTACCGGACCATACGTATTGGGTGCTTGGAATATATACTACGTAAAATGGGCAACTCCCGCCAACTTGGGCGCCAATATCTGCGATGGCTGAGCAAGGCAGGCAATGAAAATTTTCTACATTTGTAGTTTGAACTTTTAAAACTGAAATTTCGGCCTGCCAAGTTTACCTTCGTTACTTGATGGCGCAGCTCCCCAATTACACTGTTAGAAGTAAGGTTGTTAAATTACATGGTTAAATATATGTAGGACCTATATATTTCAGTACCTGTTTATCTAAGTGCGGCACAAATTGTAATATGATATTCAGGCTAACTTTTTTATGTGTCCTGAAATGTGTAAATAAAAAGAAGCATTTTTAATGTAAATCACATGAATACTCATAAAGGTTATAATTTTTCTCCTGTTTGTTTATTTCTAATGTACTATACAGTTGACAATTTAAATATTTAAAAATTCTTGCAATTTTCTTGGGAGGGGATGCACCAAATGGAGTGTCACAGAAAACCAGACCACACACACAGACAAAGAGATAAGTAAACAACCAAAAGGACTTTCTTCGCATCTGGCAAACATCTTCAACTAACTGAATACCTTGCAGAATTATTTATGTTTACCGGTGTTTGTAAGTTGCAAACAAATCCACGGCATCAAGGTGTGAATCTCAGCAAACTAACCACTCCGCAGTGTCGCAGCAAGTCTGGAGATTCCCTGACGTGTCTGGACCGAAAGGGTTGCAATGCAAGGTTGTTATAGGCTTCTCACGGACAAAAATTACTCTATTGACAACCTGCTGAAAATTCAACAATTCGTATTCATCCAATATTGGACATATTCCCTTGTTACATTACAAGCATTGTTAGTTAGAACGTATCGGTTTTGTGGACATACGTCATTGCTCGAACTTGTGTTAAATGTCTAAGTACAAAGAGGAATAAAGCAATTCCAGAATAATTCGGTCAGTTTTTTAAATATTTAACTGCAACAATTCTAAAGATAACACGCAGTAAAATTTCGACGACACCCATACACAAAAGACGGACATGAAGAAAACCAGATTCCCAATTTGAAAAAAGATGGAATCGGACAAAACAACAGTGGGCAACTAAACAAATGACAGAAAACGACACGACACTAGTTACATCAATAAAAAACAAATGCAACGTTTCGGCATTGCGATCTATTCATGTCTCCAGGCTTTAGACACAGCTGGTAGGAACATCAACATGCGAGTAATTCATTTCTTTCAAAAAGTTAACTTGCTTTATTTTATATTATATTGTTTTATTTACGTCTTAAGTTTTACATGGCGAAATTAAGGCGTACGCCTTTTCTTATATTTCAACATGGTAACTACACATTATAAAGTTATAAATAAATTAAACATATCAACATTGGTAAACTGATGAAATTTGCGTTTACAAATGCAGCTATGTCTATTTTTGGAAAATAAATTGCTTTAACTAGAAAAATCAAGTTTATATAAAATAAGACAAAAGAAAGGAAAATCAACCACTTAAATTCTAATAACATATGATATAGTACAAACATTTTTAAGTAACAACTTCTGTATCAGAATAAAATAATATGATTAATGTAAAAGAAAACTAATTATTACTAATGATTTAAAACTGGTACGAGAAAACTTAATTTGGGAAACAAGAATTTTCAAGTTACGACTGTTACTTGAAAAATAATTTATTTTTAAAATGTTTTTGAAGCCCAATGTAGAAGTTATGGCTCTTATTTCTGTTGGGAGTTCATTCCACGCTTTAGATACAGATACACAAAATGATGGTAGATAATCGCAAGAATATGATGTGACAGCGTATTCTTGAAATCTGAATAGCGTCCTACAACTTGTGTGGTTGGACAGCGGTCATGTGATACGGTTTAGCAGTTTCATACCAGAAAGTAGCGTTGGCTAAGTCAAATAGAGACTCACCAGTAATGAAATAAACCTGTCGGAAATAAATAAAGTTCTCTGTTGCCTAGCGAACAGTCAACTATTCACGCGATATATCATCATTATACACCAAGATTTTTTTGCGAAGAGAATTCTGCAACAGTTTGTTTAAATTTCTTACGTGCACATATTAAGCTTTGCTTCATGGTTACTGGCATAGTGTATTATTGCACATACGTGGCTCATTTGACTGTGCCAACAGGAACAAGGTTACTACGACACCTTACGTCTGTGATTTGTGGGTAGAACCCTAGACACTGTGAGTCAAAAACAACCAATCACTGACCATGAAGCAAGGCTGCATGTGTACACATAAGGGATTGAAACAAGGTGTTGCAGAGTTCTTTTCGTGGGAATCTATAATCATAATGCCTGCTCATGATACTGAAATAAAACAAGATTATCAGTTTCAAACCATCTTCGTACGGATTTAAAATTATTCACTAATCACAAAACACCTATAGCTAAATACGATAACCATGAAATGAGGTAACAAAAAATATCAGGTAATATCAATAACATATCAGTTGATATATGCAAGATATTTATGGTTCGTTCTGGGATAGAGGGCAAAATATTGGTACGAATAACGACAATCATGGTACACGTAGCAACAATTATTGAAGAGTCGACTATGTCTATAGAACTGAATATTTAGAAATATAGAAGTGAAATAACCAGCAGGACAGAAAACACAGTCATACACGACATAAAATTAGCTTCGCTGGCTAGCAACATGGTGTAAACGCCTACAGCCAATCAGCGAAAAGTGTCTGTCCTGTTAGCCAGCAGCCAGGCCAATAGAAACCCTGCCATAACATGAAGGAACCAAATGATATCAACAGTCTCGAGCAACCAATAAACGGCAAATTTGCACGTATCGAATGAGCCGCTATTTCAATTCGCGTCTATGTTACTACTAACTCTTACGGATACGTACGCAATTTCCTCTTTCGAGGGGATTGTATTTCCACGCAGCGGACTTGTCATGAAGACTTCCCCGCTTCGGCCTCCCATCCGCCGAACACCGCATTGTCTTCAAGCTAACAGTTAGTTGGAACGATCAAACCCCTTGACAGAACACTAAGGCCGTGTCTCAAATAGCCCAGAGAGCACTCTCTCGCACCAACTTGACGTCACAGAGTGTACTCTCTGCTGTCCCAAATTCGAGGGAGAGTGGGCGAAAGGAAGTGTGAGCCAGAGTAAGCGACGATGTTCCTCTCGCCCAATCTAAACTGCGCCTCTGGACAGCTACCAAAGGGATAACAGGTGCAGCCATAAGAGTTTCAGGCCACCCACCTGAAGATCATACCTACGTTACTGTTCCCCGGCTGAGACCCATTGCTCTGCATCCTCTTGGTTTGAGAGGTGCACTACCCACACCCCTAACAGACTCACCGGGCCTGCTCCCGGCCTCTTACGCAACCAATTCGTCGACTCATCGCAGAGGATCTCTTAGGGACAGGAAAATTTCGGGAATTCAACGACCCGCATGCTGAAATCCATTGTCCTATGCATACTCAAGTCTCGTATATTCGTTCATTGTCTGTTGTTCCAGGTAGTATCAGCTTATGTAAAAATGGTTGGGGCTTGAGCATGCATTGGTTAGTTCATTTTAACATATAAGCAATCTTGTACGAAACATTTTCCTACCCCTAGAATAGCGTTTTGTTATGAGTGCAAGCTAGGGTTCAAACAACTGCAGATTTGTGTAAATTTTGCAAGTGGCTCTTGTCTTATTTGATACCACTTGGATGGCTTCGTCTACACAATAGCAAAGAAGCGGGTAAATGTATGCTCAATAATGTATCAGCGAGCAGCCAATGAACAGATGTTGGATGGATGAATATGCAGATATTATTGCAGACTACCGTACAGGTCAAATGAACTAGCATTTTTTTCCCCGTTCTCTGCCTATCCGAACTTATTCTGTGTCTGGAGCGCACAGTCGCAATATTTCCAGTGTCATGAGTTTTGAGGGAGGAGGAAGTGGGTAGCTTGTCGTCGCTTCCCGAAACCTTTGCTTAATTAACAAGGTGAGTGGCCCCCTGCGGTGGGCAGACCGTGGGCTTGAGGGGTGTCTAGGGGAGTGGAGGAGGAAGCGGCTGGGTGCCGACTCGATTACCTCGCTAATAGGCTTCGCCGTCAGCACACCCCTGTTCCGCCCTTCGCTCTCACAAACCCATCACCCTCTTTTCCTCGGTTCCTGGCAGGGGTGTTGTGCGCCAGGGCGTAAGACATCGATCCGCCTAGCGCCTTGAGAGGAGACTGCGCAAATGACCTTTAACCCATCACTTCCAATGTATATACGAGACACGCTGTGAACATCGTAGTATTTGGTCAGAAATACACACATCGCGTAACTAGCCAATTTTTCATGACTCTGCACAGAAAAAGACGTTTTCGTTGGAACAAATAAATATTTATTAGAGATTCGGAAATTTTGCGGGTTCAAAGATCTACCGGCTACACTCCACAGACCTGTGTACACTACGTCTTCAGCTACTTGTACATTGGCTAATGATCCAGTGAGTGGACAGTTATACTTCTGGCAAGGTTGTGGCAGTCAGTGAGTGTTTTCATGCAGGTCTGCTAAAGGTTCGCAGTCCTCAAGGAAGAGTGTCAGCTAAACAGATACAATGACGAAATCAATGAGCTTGTACAGGAGTTTTAAATATAACGTCTCCTGAAATTAATTCGCGAAATTTTTGGGTCTCTAATTTTTATCTTCTAAGATATTTATTTTGCGGTACATATATCTGGCCTTACAGCAAACAAAAAATTTTGAACACCTGTGTTTGGTGTTACTATATGTTTTGTTTGAATATAATATAAATATCTTTGTAACAAAGATAATAATCTTTTCTGCATAACGTTTGTGTTGAAAATATCACAAACAACTTCATTATGAACAATTCTGTTCAGCTAGCTTAATATTAGCATAGTTGTGGTTACCGTCGCTGTAACTTTAAACCATTTTTTTCCCGATAAAATTACCTTTCATTGGTTCATATTAAATAAATGTTTTCCTAGCAGCAACCCTCATTGTACTGGCAAAGAAAGTGTTTTTATAATGTTCATCTCGTGGTTTTATTTACTGGGATTAGATGCTTGTCAGTGTTTGTAACTATGCCAGTACTTATAAATGTATTAGTTTTAAGGATAATTTTTTCAAGCGGGATATAATATTCTGCGTTAATTTTGTAGAATACGTACTACCGTTTTAAGAGAGGTTTAGCCAGTTTTATTTTAAAGTCCTATTATTGTTTTTAAAGCAATGTAAAATTTTACAAATTTCAAAATTATAACCACTCTAAAAAAATAGTTGTAAATACACTCACTCATGTACTGAAGTGTTAAAAAGTATGTACGTTAAAAATATTTCCCTTAATTCAATGGTAGTTTTAGTTTAAATGTTTTGCTGGAGTGTGTGACTTGACTTTGCCATCCTACCGACTATTTCACTGCTGTATTTCTAAATATTCTGTGACATAATAACCCTACAAATTATTTACTAATTTATTACTGGCTTGCTATCATCAAAGGTGCGTCAAATAGTTGCGATAGTGATACTTTCTTGGCGTGCAGCTTAACATAAAATTAAATCGCTAAATACTTATTCATGCCTCTATTGGCAGCCGTTAATGTATGCGATATAATGGGATTTCACTTACAATTATCATAAAGTGACGTTACAGGGACACGATGTTTAAAAAACAGTGAAATGTAGGCCTATACTATTGTTACGAAATTTGTTTGTTAAAGTGTGTTAAACAATTATTCTTCTTACAAGATAATGAAAGCGAAAAAGATTGGTAGCGTCAACCGCATAGGGTATATGTTTGTTTATAGCCAACCACGTGTATAACAGTTTAATGAACCAAATATTTAATTGCTTGGCAGATTTAGGCATCTCAAAAATAAGGTTTAGTTCAGTTAGGCGTATATTTAGTTTAAATAACGAAGTCAATATTTGGCGCATTTTATATTATTTTTCAGGCAACAGATATTTTTTTTTAGTTCAAATACATACTTGTTTCGCCATATACGAACGAATATATGGTTGGCTGTACCAAACCATTTTCTCTGTGCAGGGTATCGAGAAAACAACGCTAAAAGATTCTATAGCATTATGGACCCGAACTGAGATGAAAAAAATTTACTGGTGGAATGTATGTAGGTTATACTAAAACTTGTTTACATCGGATTTAATTCAACTCGTTAATCCCTATTCTCTCAATCAGTGGCTCTGAGAAAGGCTGAAAGGACTTTTAGAAGTAGTTATAAATAAATTTACGAGTTTTTGAAAGAAATTACAGAGAAGCCGGATAAGTCAATCATAGATAATTGTACTTGCAATACAATGAGCAATTATTTAGCAATTTGGTAAATTATTTTACAAGAAATATATCCCAAGGAAATAATAAGCGTAAAAATTTTGCTGTCAGAAGTATTACATCAATAAAAGCGTTATAGTGGTCAATGCTTGCTCTCAGAATGTTGTCAAATAATATTTCCTAAAATTACACTAGCCATAATTTTCTACATAGACTTTTGGAAATATGGATATTCTATCGTTTGTTAATGCCACGTGCTCTCTTCAATGTAGTCCTCGCCAAGACGACTGACAACAGTTAAATATTCTGTGACATAATAACCTTACAAATTATTTACTAATTTATTACTGGCTTGCTATCATCAATGGTGTGTCAAATAGTTGCGATAGTGATACTTTCTTGGCGTGCAGCTTAACATAAAATTAAATCGCAAAATACTCATTCATGCATCTATTGGTAGCCGTTAATGTATGCGATATAATGGGATTTCGCTTACAATTATCATAAAGTGACGTTACAGGGACACAATTCATTGAGATAAAATTTGATGTTGGAGATAGCTAAATGGTGGTGCTTAACTTAGCGTGCATTTAACATTAAATTGGTTCCAACTTGCAATTTTTGTATTTTTGCACAAACTCAATACAATCGTTTGGAACTTCTACCAGTACTGACAGTAGGGTTGTTTCTAGGATGAGTGAGCATATAAGACAATATAAAGCGGTTTATGGCTTATAAACTCTAATCACGTAATAATTCACAGTACCAAGTACCAATAATAGCAGTTGTTAGTGACTGACGGTTACGTGAATTTTGGTCTCTTAAGTAGCTACTCTACGAACTGAAAACACACATTCAGTGTAATCACGCCCTGCCTACAAAGGTCATAATGCAGAAGGGAGTGCAGGAGTGTCTTCTCTGTGAGATATTTGATAGGTCACAATTACTTGGAAGTTTTCTTTGCAGGGATGAACACAGCTTATCATTTATCACAGACTACACGTCTGTCAAGTAACTTGCGCACAGAGGCGATAAATCAATAAGTACGGAAATGTCATAAGACACACCTTACTTTTAGAATTTACACTGAATCCTATCTTTAGAATTCTTGCTGTCTAAGGTATGAAAAAAGTAAAATTAAATAAAAAACATGAAAATCTGACAGATGTCCTCTGTGATTGCTTTATTCTGTTCGTTTTGTGTTTTATGTCATTGTCTGGGTTTTATGCAATTTGACACTCAAAAAAAGTTTTGATTAGCAAATCATGAGCAATGGCGTATGTCCACGATCCAATAAATTCTAATTGTTCACACATTGTAACATACTCTTAAAAATAATAGGTAAGATGTTACATGCAACCAAATCACTGTAATACACACTTAAATGTGTGTGTGCATATATATGTATACACACACACACACACACACACACACATATATATATATATATATATATATATATATATATATATATATATATATATATATATATATATATATCATACATATGATTGTTAAAACAGTCTACGTACAATACAAATATCAGATTTAAAAATACAGTAAAATAAATTACTGAATTTATTAAAATATTTAATAGCAAATATTTGGTGATGTGTGTGTACCATGATTAGTTATAATGTGTAAATGCTATAGAGTGCGAAGTTTCTTCTTAACTGCATCCTCACTTCACTGAGATAAAACTTTGAATGCATTTTAAGGTTGTAAAGTGTCCCTCGCGAACAGGTTCAGGCAGCTGTGCTATTATCTTGTTATCCTGCGAGTCGGCTGTAATAACGGTCCGGTGGATTACGTAAACAAGAACAGCAAAATGTGGGAGTTTGGGATTGAATTATTCCAGCCATGTTCGACGAACTTCGTGCTTGTTTGGAACTCTCACGGGTAGTAATTAAAGTGTTAATTATTCATCACATAAAGGGAAACTTCTAATCAAAATTTAATTACAACCTCTCCCTACTGGCTTACCTTCTTTTTTGACAACCTTTCTCGGTTGACAGTGGTCATTTACGTCAAACTCGTATGCTCAACCTTAACTGAAAAGTTTCTTAGATCCTGCTCCATGATTGAGTTAGTCTCTTACAGAACTCGTACTACTCACACAAAAAGGCTAATTCAGATCTTATGGAAGTAAGGTATTTTCTTACTTAAATATACTCCTGATTACGTAACGTACATTGCAAATATATAGTGAAACAATTTAAAGTGGTATCTCATCCTTCGCGTCAAATTTTCATCTTAAGGGGATGGTAGCTTTTTTTTTACGATTGAGTCATGGAAACTGGGAAGGCGATAAGTCGAACATAACATAACCTTCAAACACCTCAACGCCTCTAGGCGCGAAGGACTTAACTAGCGTGCAGTGTTTTCGTAGAATGTAATTTTTTTTTTTAACTGGGCTTCGAGCAATAGCTCTGTTATTTTATTTGTGGAAAGTTTGAGGCAAAGTCAAATATATATGATAAATAAGAAATATGTGTTTAATAACATGGTTTTAAGTGCCCTATTTTAGTTATCCCTGTATTCATACAAACGCTTTACGAAACTTTACTAATTTAAAAAAATTGAAAATCAAAGTATTTAGTCGCTTAAAATTTAAATTGACTTGGAACATTTTGTAAGCAGTCTAGTATCATAGCTGTTAAATCTCTGTTACATATAGTTTTTTCTCTTTGAAGCAAGATATTTCCTTATGTTCGCGTTTGTGAAGACAGGCACAAATGCGAAAAATTGTGTTACAGTGCAACACTTGTTAAACTAAATACAAACTGTCTTTAATTGTAATATTTATTTTCTTTGTGCCTATTAGATTTTAACTAAATGTTTTATAGTACTGTAAATACATGTTAAAACTTAGAAACCATTTGATTCCTCTTGTATCACCGAAGCTCTCAAAACCCATGGTTTTAGTAAAGACACTATGAACATTTTTTAAACTGTCTTTTAAGGATTGGAGTTACTGTTACAACTCGTTTAAAGAACGAAAATAAACTCAGCTTAAAGGTATTTTTGCAGATAAATTTTTAATACTTTCAATACTTTGCAACACATGCAATTAAGATTTATGCCGTCTCACGCTTCAGCATTTAATTACACATATTTTGCTTCGATCTAGGTAACATGCATTGTTAGCGTAGGTATTTAGGGCTATAATTGTTGATAGTGATCACCTTACACTCTTTTGTTAAAAGGAAACTGTAGACCGTTGACAGCGTTTTGTGTTAAGGGCTAAGGCCAGAGTTTCTCGGCGTACGAGAGAATTATTTTTTAAAATCCATACGAGAGTCGATATCATAAAATTGCTTCGTAACTTTTTTGCAAATTGGTTTTACTATGCAATGTAATTTTTCGAAACAAACTGTATTGTGAGTAGAGCTAATTTATCAGTTATAAGGGAATTTCTTTAATTAATTAATTAGCAACTATTTAGCAGTCTTCTGACTCGACAAAATTAGGGTATGCAGTTTAAATCAGCCATAACAAAGTTACGAAGCGATTTTACGATATCGGCTTGCATTTATGTTTTAAAAATAATTGTCCTTAAATGCGAAGAAACTCGGGCCCATGCCCTTAATCACCTGTGATCGTAACGACATTTTTGAAAATTTGGAATGACAGGGCCTTGTAGAATATTTGTTCCGCCATATTGAACTATCAACTATTTGCCCCAAGTTTCATCAACTACGACATGCCTAACAAACTATCTCCCAAACATTATTTTCAATTTAATTTTCCAATCAAAATTATAACACACGTACCGAAGAGAGGAATTTTTATGCATAATGTCTTGCGCAGTAACAAACGTTTCAAAATTATGATCTCATTTACAGTTATCAAAAACTCGCCAAAAAATGTTTGTACAAAAAGTTATCAAAACGTATGTTCTACGGCTGCTTTTATTTTTCGTGTCAACGGTTCTGACAATTTGATAAGGGATTAACGTTACAGGAAGGTTAAACTAAATGTTCTGCACGGCATTATGTATCTGATATTTCTATAAGCCTTATATATGACAAAAGAAATGTATAATTAGCGAGTTCAGTGTCCGACAAGTTAGAATATATTGTACTGTGTATACTCAAGCCCTGGCCTTCTGTCCATCGGAGGCCACTCACTATGTCAGCAGACAATGAATGAATATACGGGACTTGAGTATATATAGGATAGGTAACAGATTCTACAATGCAATTAATTGAACTCGCAAAATTTTTTGGTTTTCCGACGTATAACTGTCAAGTATTAATTGTATTTTAATTATTTTCCTATAAACACCACCCGGAAGAGCGTATTGCTACTTTGGTTGGATATTACTACAAATCTGGTAGCAGTTAGCGTAATTAGCCGTAGATAAATGTATAGGTTTTGAGTTCATAGTGTTGGCGTCTAAAACATTATTAATATTTGTACAGGCTTCACTTACCTGCAGAGAATACCTCTGAAAGCTGCTGTTAATTGGATGCTCACTGACACATTGCTACCACATACTAATTGGACATGCGCCTAGCCGTTACTTCATTACTAGCCCAGCGCCTTCACTGTGGCGTCAAATAAGCCAAGTCCCAAATGCAAACGCAAATAGAAAATCTTACAGGTGTTTGAATCCCAGCTTATGTCCAAAATAATTAGAGAATTTTTCCGTTACCTAATGATGCGCCTATGGTACTCTCTAACCATTACAAGTCCTTATATTTTGGTTATAAGCTGAGAGATATTATGCGATTTTACAAAATTAACGACTTGATTGGACGGTTCAATGCGTCAATAGACAAATCTCAAGTAGCTAGTTCGGTAGAAAATATTTTTCTCCTTTGAAACGGTACTATAGAGTGTATTTTACTCCTATATATGTGGTTAAGAATATTGGATTTATATGACCAATATACTTTTTGGAACTCTGTTTAAAATACTACAAACTTATATTGTGTTTTACTGTTAACTTAAAATATCACATTGTCTATTGATGCATAACACCACCGAAATATTCCAAACGTTTTCTCATGTAAAATGGTTGCCCAAACTGTCAGAAAAAATTTATTTTAATACGTGTCTTATCATGCGATTTTGAATTTTGAAAGTAAATATTTCACAGTAGGCTACCGGTCAGGGATTGGAAAACCAAGATTAAAAAGTGTAAAAGTTCCAAACCACAAACCAAATATTAATGCAGACATGAAGTGATACGGGCGAACTTCGCCGCTCATTGGCTGCCCGAAGCTGTTGATACCAGCCCCGTGTATGTTCGGCTCCTGCATGTTACTGCATGTTTCCTATTGGCCTGGCTGTCGGCTAGTCGGGCAGCCGCCTTACGCCAATTGGCGGACAGCAAAACCATCTTGATAGCGTGTGTGACCTGAGTTTACCATCCTACCTGCTATTTCACTTCTGTATTGCTAAATATTCCGTGTCGAAACTTTGTTTGCTGTTGTTCCGTTTACGCTGAATACACGTGCGACGGCAGGTGAAATAGGACGTCGTTGGTTTCCATTGTACAGGTCTCTTCGCAGACTCGTAACTCGAGCTCCGTCCGAAATGCGCCAGGAAATGTTTCTGACCCGGTCACGTGGCCGGCCGTATATACAGAAAGAAATGCCGGAAGTGTCCCGTGAGGCCGTTGGTAAACGGAAGGGGTGATGAAAGGGAGGAAAGGAGTTGACTTTACGGCTCCTGCAGGACCGGGACATGTCTTCCGGAGAACATTCAACCTCCACGGGTAGGTAGGGTGGTTCTGCCGGGGCGAGCCAAGCCGGACACACGGAATACATCGCAATGGTTATATCCACGTGTTATACAAGGGCATACAAAAGACACCCCGAAGTTCATATCCACGTGTTGGATAAGTTCGGGGTAAGCTATACCTAGGGCCGTGAACTACTCGCGAAAATAATTCTGCCTCAGTTTGTTTCATTATCTTATGTGCATATCTGCAGTTCTGTTTCATAGCCAGCGATTGGACGTTTAAATGCCGCGTGTTCTGAGGTTCTAACTGCAAATCACAGAGTGTCGTGTAGTAGTAACCTTTATTTTATTGAATTTGTTCTTATTCGGAAATAATGTACATCAGCAGAACGATCGGTCAGGTTTCTGTTACGCAGCAAAATTCTCAGACTGTCGTCTGTGTCACATCATGAATACAGTAGTGACCTTGACTGCAGAGACATCTTAGAACGTCCTTGAAGATTGTGGTGGTTTCCGACCTAAAGTAAGCTGATTTATTAGACAAAATTTAGAGTACTTTTCGTCTTATTCTCGAAAGTGTACCATAGTAAAAAAAAGTTTATCTTAGGTCAGTATGTGAACTATCCTGTATTAGCTTCGTAAAAAGTGGCTTGCTAATCTACATACTTGTATATATATATATCTGTGTATATATGATTATTTGTATTACGTATTCATTAAGAGTTATTCAGACCTTAGTATATTTTTCGTTTTAGGTACGGAAACTAGTATGGTGATAAGTTTACTACAGTACGTGGGTTGAACACCGTCTAGCCAATTGTTAGGGCCACGATTTTGTCGTGAAAAGATTTTTGCCCCACTTTGTTTCAGC
>PNEQ01053548.1:15744-28659 GCA_003012365.1 Medauroidea extradentata
GTCTTTGTTCAGACACGTTTCTCATTTGACTGCACCAATCAGAATAAGATTATTGTGAGTCTGTACGTCTATAATTTGCCAAGGCCAGTGAGAGTAAAATCATCCAACCACAGACGATGTAGCAGAGCTGCAGGTGTGCACATGACGCATCGAAACCAAATGTTGCAAAAATCTTTTCGCCATAAAATCGTGGCTCTACCTATAGGCACATAATACTAAACTAGCCTACAGTGTTTTAGTATAAAGTGTTTTATGGAAAGGGACTTAAAGTGGTGACTCCGTTATTTTATTTGGGTAAAGTATCAGTTAAGGTCCAACGCACCTCTATCGTTTTGTTGTACGATTACGTTTGGTATATTGCTATCTGTATCAACGTTAAAAAGCCATTTTTACCTGATTTTAAAGAGCTGTAGTCATGTTCTGATTAAGCGAACGATATTTTTCAAACGGTAGAGACATAATTTGCAGTTTTTTTCTTCGTTGATAATCGCATTGGAAACACGTATAATAGTTATATTATTGCCTGTATGATAAAACACTTTTCGTACCACGGTACAGCATAGATCATACACCACACCCCACTAACACTAAACTGATATGAGTAACTAATATTAGATTCAATGAATCCAATTCCTACCTCTGAAAAATTAAAGTTGAGTGAATCAAACCAATATACTTTGCAGTGTAACTTATTGGCAAGGATGTTTTCGTTCGGCATTGATAGAAAATGGCTTACTCTCTTTTGAAGTACGATTACTAAACGTATATTTTATGGATTCTCAGTGGTAGATTGAACACGTATAAATTCGAAAATTTGTGACACATCTATTAACAGCCCTAGACAGCAGGCGGTAGATGCCGTGTCTGAGATACGGAAAATGGAAGGCGATAAGGGTTAGACTGACTGGTACGTCAACAACTGTGTCGCCTTCATGTGCGGGGCTCTAAAACGGTGTGTATTGTTCCAGTCGTAGGCATTTCCCTATGGGTACGGCTCCGTAGTTTTAGCAAAAAGATTTTTGCAGCACTTTGTTTCAGTGCCTTACGTGCGCACCTGCATCTCTGCTTTGTTGTCAGTGATTGGATGCCTTAACATACAAGGTCTGGAGTTTAAACCCGCACATCACAGACGTGTTGTATAACAGTTATCCGTGTACTGATTGGCACAGTCAAATGAATAATAACTGTGCGCAAAAACACTCTGCCAATAATCACGAAGTTGAAACTCAGGTGTGCACGTAAGGCACTGAAACAAAGTGGGGCAAAAATCTTTTCGCGTAAACTACCTTACCCTTACTATTATTGGTCTGCTGACAGCTATGTTGTGTCAGACGTACATTAGCCTATCATATGTGTTGCCGTTAACTACAGCGTTTCAAGGGTATGTTGGCACAAAATATTTTGTGATACAGGATCATACCTGTTTAAATGTGATAGAAACTCAGGGAATTTATATAATTAAACTGTCATTAAATATTGAATAGACGTATGAAACATATTTACCATCTATTTATCAATGTTCTCTTCTTAGTAAGCATATAAGTTTTTTTTTGGAATTTTTGTTTTAAATAAATAAATATCGAGGGAGGAGGGTGTCCGAGGACGAGGATATCGCACAGCTGTCACAGAATATGTAGGAATACAGAAGTTAAGTAGCCGGTGGGACGGCGGACTCAGTCACACACGCCATCAAAATGGCTTCCCTGGCCAGCAACATGGCGGAGACGCCTACCGCCAATCAGCATAAGGTAACTGTATTGCTAGCCGGCAGCCAGGCCAATAGTAAACCTGCCCTAACACGCATGAGCCAATTATACACGGGGCTGGTATCAACAACCTCGGGCAACCAATAAGCGACCAATTTCGCCCGTATCAAATGAGCCACCACGTAATTTCACGTCTACATTGCTGTTTAATCTGTGCCCAGAACGTATCCATACTACTGGGCGCCGTGGACGTCATGGAATAATGCCTTACAAAGAAGAGGTGCCGTAATGAGAGAGCGGTGAAAACATGACATCAGCGAGAAAACCCGCCGACTAGATACATCATCAGAGTTTATTACTGAGAAACAAGAAAAATAGTTATTAAGTCTTATATTGTACAACATTACATTTAGTTAAATAACTCTGATATAACGCAATGCCTCATTAAATAGGCATAAAATACTTTAACACCACGAGCTATGTAATTTGAAGTATCATTAAAACTATTTATTTTACGTATGGTACTATTTCACGAACTTCGCTTGAAATAGATTAACTTATTGAAACTGTCAAAAATCTAGTGAAACAGTTTTCCTTAATAGTTAGTTTTGGAGTAGTACCAACTAAACAAAATTACTGTGTGGCGTCGGTTGAAAGCTGTGAAGCTACGAGGTTTTATTTTTGGCACCGGACCCGTGCTGTTACATCTCCAAGTATCACGATTGTCAGAGAGATAAACAAAATAAATGTCTTGCTCGCATGTTTACATTTGAAATATTGCGTGTTGAAAAAGTGGTACGCCATATTCTTAGGCAGGGGTGAAGATAACGGTAAAAAATTATAGTCCTCAAATATTTTTCTACACCAATATTTATTATGGCTCAAATAGTTAGATATGTGTTTGAAATTTCGTTCGAAAATTGCTGAGTGTAAATTATGTACGAAAGATGCACTTACACTTTACTGTAACTCATGAAATTATTTCCTTAAATGAAGTAAAATAAAATTACAGAAATATCAAATAAATATAATAGCGACAGATGTGCATATAAAGGACTGAAACAAGAATATGCAACATTCTTTTCACCAAATCATTAGCTATATAATAAATGATTTCTTATTCTGTATATATATACATAATTAGTGCTTCTAAATTAATTTTTTGTCTTAATCTTTAAGATAACTTGTAATATTTAGATTTTCATTATTCAGTATATGTAAATAACGGCTGTACTAAACAGTAGATCCAACCAACTTTATAGAAAAAAAAACATTGACGGAATTACGTATTATTTAATGCAATATCTTGCGCCAAATCAAAGTCAATAAATTTTGGTGTCACGTATGGTTTAAAAGGAAACACATAAATGTGACAAATTTCTGTTCAATCTTATTTTTTTTTCAGGCATAAATTCCTTACGTGAGAATAGATTCTCTTCAAATAATCTCTACAGTGGTTTCTCACTGATTCAATTTGTTGAAACTGCTCCATCCATTGGCGTGAATCAGTGAATGTTCACTATTTCAGATTTAGATTGTGGGAGAGACTGAGAATCTTACGAAAAGTAATTAAAACCATTATCGTGTTGAAATAAATATATACTTTATGAGACAAAACGGATTTTATAAGACTGTTTCCAATCTCAACATGTGTAATGTACACAAAAAATTTACATTTTCTTATTCAAAGAAACAGTTCTTCGAAATTTTTTTTTTTTAATAGGTTAGTCAATTACCGTGATCCGAAGCAATTGTGGATACGAGGAATGAATTTAAAGTGCACAATAATGTATTGTTTTACATGTGGCAGCCCTCAGTTATTTATTTATGGTAAATGTCTAATTACGAGTGTCTACGTGAAATTTCATTAACATTTTCATCCAGTTGACAAACAAAACAAATTTGTGTTACAGCGACTCAATTTACGCATTATGTCTCAAGTTACGATTTCAGTATTTTATACGTTAGTTAATAGCGCTGCCAATAAGTTAAAATTAATTTTACAGTATTGGCGTATTTTTGTCATTGTAAAATTTGTACGCCAGCAGTAAATGTATACTTTTATATGAAAAAAAAAAACGCTGATTAACATTGAAGCATTATTCGTTAATATTTCTGCTTAAAAATGTAACTGACAGTATGAGCAGAATATGATTCCAACTGTCAACTTAGCGATTCTTGGAAGATTAATTAATATAAACTCTAAAACACAAATATGCGTAACTACATCGTCTCTTACGTTATTTTAATAGGTAAAAGTTTTCTTATAATTAAAAATACGTAAAATTTTCTAAATTTCCCCGTTTTTAAAATAGAAAAAAAATTTCGACTTGTGACCCTAGAGTTTTGTTGAATTATAGTAGGCGTATGATAATTTATCTCAAAGCAGATCATAGTTATTCCTATTTTTGTGGTATATATTTTTTGTTATTTTCAAAAACAGTGTGTATTATTGTATTTGACTATGTACATATGCAAGAAAGAACACAGGCAAGTATTTATGTATACTTTTATTTACTCAAGATGCGTATATAAAAGTTCGCGGAGAAAATACTTTGTGGCAGCTTCAAAATATTTTGCTAGTATTCAGACAGCCAGATATTTTTTTTTGCGCTCACCACAAAAAACATCTTGTTGTAACCACGGAAAACTACCTTGTAAATTCGCTGTTTAATAACAAATAAATATTTTTCTTCCAGTGTTGAATAGTAAAATATTTAATGGGTTATATTGCTAGCAAGAACAACATTTTTTTTGGGGGGAAAGTAAAACTTTGCAAAAACTCAATGCATGACGATGAGCTGTTCATTGGTTTTGACTACCCCTGGCAGGGTATGCGTGCCCGCAGTTCATCGGAGAGGGGGGTAAGAGCGGCCGGGAGCTTCTCTAATTAATGCTCTCTTCATCAAAAGGTTTCTCTCTTCCTGGGATGCAGGCACTCAAGGACTTGGGTAAATGTTGACTTGTTGAAAGGAGAGAGAATTCCATCCAGGGCGTTGTCTCCAGGTGGTTGCTAGAACGGGCATATAAGCCTCTCCGCGACAGTTTTGATGAAACTCCGTTGAATAGTTGGCAGGGAGGGTTCACTTGTTCCTAAAAGGGACGTCCGAAACGCAAGGTTTCAGCATTCCATTCAAGAACATTGATTTTATATTTAACAAAAAAAATTAGTTTATGGAAGGGTAAGATGTCGAGCGAACGATTGTAATATTCAATAGTCGATAAAATCTGAACTAGTCCTCATAATTCTATGGGTTTTATTTCGCTGAGTAGATATTTTACGAGCTGACGTCTATTTGTACAGCACTAGGCTGTGGTTCACTTTACATGCTAGTAAAAAATTAAAAAAAAAACAGTTTTTAGACAAATAAGTTCTTCAAACCACAAAATCCACCAAAATGGAAAACCGTAATTTTTTTAATGTTTCGTATGATAATATCCAGTACTATGTGATAAAAAAAATTTCAAAACACAGGCGTTTTGATTTAAAAAAAAAAATTACTCTCAGAAAACCTTTCACGCAGAGGTTTTCGGATAGTAAAATAATTTTCAAATCAAAACGCGAATATTACTGCAATTCCGTTACTATAGAGTTATAGATGTCATACTTAATATTATAAAATTTATAGTTTTCTGTTTTTATTGATAAAGTGGTCCAAACAGTTATTTTTTCAAAAAACCGTTTTTATTTATTTTTACTTGAAAATAAATTATACAACTGAGTATTGCTTTACGAATAGACATCCAATAGTAAATTATCTACATAAAAAAAACGTTCCATTGAACTGTGGTTAGTGGTTAAGATTGTATCGACGATGAGTATTCCAGTCTTTAATTCGACATCTTACCTTTCCATACCTCTTGAGAGGGCATGGTGCCAAGTGCAACGTTAAATGCATCATTGTATATTCGTAGTCTCTGGAAGCCCCATTTGAAAAAAAAAATACAGCAACCTTAGAAATAGGTTTTGCCATAATTTCTGAGCCAAAAATAGTTTCGTGTAATGTATTTATGAATATCAATCACTGCTACTTAAATCTCGTATATTTAATTCCTGCGTAGCAGATTACGCTTGAAAATTTCATCAGTTTGGGTAAATGTTGGCTCTTAAGCATCTTATAGAGTTTTTTTCGTTTTTACAAGTTAATTTTCAAAGACGCGCTGATTATTATTTTTTTCTAAGTCTGTTTGTCTATTGCAAACTGCAAGGAAAAACTTTTTTTTTTTCTGCCGACAGTACTCATAAAATAAGAAAGGCTCTGACTATATAATAATGCAAGAATGTGTACGAAAATATGTTCTACGTATTGTCGAGTCTTAAATTTCCATAATAAGAGAGAAAATATTTGTTTTGGCGTTCCATCTCTCTTGTAAGGTTTCGTCACCTCTTTTGTTAATAATATGAATTTTCGGTGAATAAATGAAGGATATGACAAATAATCGGCAATGATAAAAAAACACTACATTTTACTATTCGGTGTGATATATTGGATGCAATTGGTACTGGGAGTTATTAATGTTTATTATTTAGTGAGAGAAAATTGTTATCATAGAATTTAAATTAGCTTAATTATTTCATAGATACGCTTTACATTTTCCAATACAATGTAGGCCCTACGTAATGAAAGGTAAAATAATGAGCTACATCCCTATTAAAATTTTTTTTTCATTTAAATCTTGTCAAATTTTTAATCAGAAAGGAATTAATAAAAATGTATCATAATAAGTGAGATGGGCTCTTAATATATTTTGTTGGTTTTCGGGAGTTTCCCAATGTTATTTCCTGCAAGGAAAATCCGATACGTCACAATCCCCCTTTATGCTCTGTACATGTTACAAATGTTATTAACAAATTTTGGATTCTGTTACTTTATGGCTACCCCACAGGATGTAGCAATATTAAAAAAACTGTCGGAACGGAAATAGATGGAACGTGAAAATAAAATAAATTACAATTTACTGTATAATTGTTTATTCAAACATCTTTTTAAAAAAATCAATTTTTTAGGCTGAGTTTCACAAAAAAATGTTCCGCCCAATTTTGTACGCTAAGTAGTTTACCACATTTTTGTTTGACGCTGTTTTTAGAATTTTCTAACAAATAAGGCTATGAGTCAGTTACCCAGACAATATCGGTGTATTGTTGTGCGATGAGTTTGAGGAAGTTATTTTAATAGATTCTGAGATGCGTCTGAAGTTAAGAATACATCTTTACCTAAACATATAACAGTTTTGTCTCTTAAATAAGTTGTAAAAATTAGGATCTTCTGCCAATTTCGTGTTTAAAACTCAGTGAACTCATTCATCCAGTAGAGCATTTAGTAGGGCGATCTAACTAGAGTGTTTTTTTTTATAGCAGCTGAAAAATTTTCGTGTTTTAATTAATTCAAAGATTTGCAGCGTCGAGTAATGTATAATGCCTGCTCCTCGAAATTAACGCAACACATTCTCTAATGTAAACGCATTATTATTCAAGAGGATATGCTGTTAAGATAGTCTCATTCTTAAGCATAAATATAAATTACGCTATCGTACCAGTTACCACTGTAGCTAGTTCTTGGAATGAGAATTTGCATTGTATTGGCCTGTGATCCAGATATCTAATGGTAAAATTAGTCTATCAGAAGAAAGGTCTCGCAAAAACTGGCATCATGTAGAATATGTTACCATTTATCATCGCCGGAATCACACCCAAGGGTACATTATTGGGCCGTTGTCTTGATTTAGTGGTATGGAAAAGACACACAGCAAACATGCATACGTTTCGTATTAGTTAATTGATGTTGTGTGATACAACTGAACCGATATAAAAGAAAGCCACCCTTTGTGGTTGTCGAAGAGGAGGAGGTTGGGGTGGGAAGATTAAGAGACTACTAGTTAACCGGCTCGCTAGTCTAATCAAAGGTGAACCCTTCCACCCCGAGGAACGCTGTCCTGAATGGCCCTTGGGATCAGCGTCTTTGTTATCAACGACACAAAAAGGAAGTACCATTTACTCCATCCTGAGTAAATTAACCTGCTGTTGTGGCGGAGGCTCCTGACACAATAGGCGCTGGAGGACGGAGACAGAGAGAGAGGATAAGGAACGACCTCTTCGGGGCCCGAGAATTGTTAGCATTTCTTGCGACAAAGCACCTGGGAGTGGTTGGAGGGGGACAGCGAGCCTTGTTTGCAGAGCTGGCCGACATGTGGAGAGAACCTAAACCCAGATATTTGCCTTCGAAGCCTGCTTTTGTCAGCACTGAATGAAGAGAGGAGGGTTTGTCAACTCCCAGGGATCAAACTCTCAGAAGCCACACACACGAGGAAGACAAACTCGCATCTCTGGAGCGGCGACCCTAACGCTAGGGTGACTTCTTGTGTACTGGTAAGTCTCGGCTCTGCCCGCGAGACGTTAACGTGCAGAAATTCTCTCTTATTCAACTTTCCCTAAAAATGTATATGTCTTTTTTCTCTTCAGGAAATCCTCGCGGGAAATTATTTTATTCTGCGTTGTCAAAGAACTGGGAAATCCAACATCACTGTTTATTTAAAAATATTATTTCCCTTGGGTTTGTATAAGCTGAAGACGGAAACATAATGCTTCCGAAAACAGTAGAAAATAATATTTTTTTCTCTAAATTTCCAGTATTTAAAATAAGACCTGCCTCGAATTTTGTGACAAAGTTGAATGGCTATGGTATTTAACTTCTGTTGACAAAGTTAATGAAACTTGCATTTAAATGACTATCAATCATTTCTAAAAAAAAAAACTGTTATCTATAAATATATACCATACTTTTAGACTATGACTAATTAAGGTAGACAATGGTTATTTTTCTGATAAATTTCTAGTGGGCTTTCTCACGACGATAGTTTATGCAAAATCATGTCAGCAGAACATGCAAATTTTGACTTTGACGCATCGTTATGAGAAAACTACTCCAGCTAAAATTGTTCCGTAAGAGGGATCTGCATTCACAAGTATTGTCTACAAAACTAACGCTATTTCATATAGTTATTAAAATACGACTTAAACGCACTTGAACACTCTCAATGTCTTCAGATATACGTGTACACACAGGACGTCAATACCAGCTCGTCAACGTGGTAGGGGAGGTGGGTAGGGGAAAAGGGGGATACAGTAATATTTGTTAGAACAATATATTAAGTTGCTGAGCTACACGGAGTGTCTGTAAAATAAAATTTTCATTGGAAATTGTTAATCCATTCTAAGCTGTAGAGAGAGATTATGTGTTACATCTGTCTTACAACATTTTATGTAAAATATATGTTAATCCCTTAATTAAAATGTAACATTTCAAAAACCTTGCATGTAAATGGACAGTAATATAGGTTATAGTTTAGAAATTACACCTGAAGAATGCTAGATATATATTTATTTATTCTCAAATTTACACCTTCATGAACCTCAAATTATGTTCCATGAGATTCTTATTTTGTATGTTAAAAGTCAAGAAATGTATAAAAAATATTACTTATTGTCGAAATCGACACGAAATAAGTTGATTAGGGCTTATAGTATTTCCTTAATATGAAATGGTTAAATAGGTTTCTGAGATATTTGTAATTACCAATTGCAGTATGTTAACTAACACAACATACCAAATTGGAGATGAAATGATTAATTTATTAGTCAGTAAGAAACTACATGTAAAAATAAATATTTTTCAAGATAGAACAAATAGTACGCCTGTGTTGTCAATGCTAATAAAAATGCAACATTCTTCAAAATTCACATATGTTCGAATTAGTGTTTTGAAAGGCTAGAAGTATTACCAGCTGTAGTTCAAAGTGATGTGAAATGTATATTATGTACTTGGTTGCAATTGTAATCACGTTCCTTATACATTGCACATCTTGACGTAAAGGGCAAAATTATTTTAGGTTGAAAACGTAAACAGTCCAATCAAGCGTAAAAATGTCTCATAAGTAGAGAGAGGTATTTAATCCCGGGAAAACTTAACTAACTGGTATTTTACGATGTAGTATCTACGATCTCAACATTATGTTTTTTTATTAATTTTAGTATCCTCATTTAGCAGGGCTACATATACACATGACGGGCCACTACTGAACTATCGTTATTTATCCGCAAACAATTAAATTCGTAAAAAAAAAAAAAAGTCGGCTAATCATGTAAGTTGCACGATGCTAAATTAATATAGAAAAATCTGCGCCTCCCGACATTTCCGCTATTTCCCACGCGCTATACTCAGGGGTTAAAAAAAGTTTCTTCTTATTGTATCTTCCCTGCAACGCGATTCAATAATGTCTATTTTCACTTTTCAATTCACGAAACGGCTAACCACCTTTTTATTGCACGTGTATAGCCCCCTAGGGTGGGAAATCGAAATCCTTCTATTCCCTCCTTCCTTCCATCACGTTCCTTAACGATGGAGTTTCTTTCAGAAGAGAGAGTGTTGCAGGTTGCAGTAGGGGAAGGGGCTCTGCAGACACGTCCGTGATCAACGACCTTAGGAGGCGGTGAAATGAAGATATTTGACGTCTCGGGCTAAGAAAGAGTTAGGAGAAGAAAACAGGCGTTGCAGTGGTGTTACATGGTGAGATAGATAAGCATTACTATTTGGCAATAATTTTGGTGGAAAGATTTCTACACCAGTTGGTCTCTGTTTCGTAATATGCACATCTGCAGTTCTGTTACACGGGCAGTGTTCAACTGCTTTTAACTTTTTAGTATCTTAACGTTTTACTGCTAATTACAGACGTGTTGTATTGCACTTGCCTTATTTCCAATAACACATAGAGAAAAAGGTTTTGTTGAGTTAACCGTATATATGTTCGTATATGACAAACAACAGTGTAAACGTTGAATCAACCAAATAGGCTATATGGTTGCCTGGCTGATTTTGTTACCTCAACAGAAGGGTTTAGTCCCGTTAAACATGCATTTTGTTACACCAACAAAACCAATTTGTTACACTTTTCACGTATTGTTCAGCAAATAAAAATTTTGTTGGATAAAACATATTTTTGTTGCGCCATATACAAACTTACGAATGGTTAACTGTAAGAAACCTATTTCTCCATGTACATTTAAAATGAGATACGTACTTTATCAAAAACAAGTTGAAAATTACAATGTAGTAAAACTACAGAGCGGCAGGTAAGACTTAGGTACTAGTGGGAACAAAAACCTTGTCACGAAAAATCAAGGGTCTCAATGCATTAATGTTTACATCTATAGTAACTGTCAAATAAAGCTTCATGATGACACACCGTTGCATGAAACTGTACTTGAAGATGCTAAGAATTAAAATATTTCGCCCAGTCATCGCAAAGATTAGTGCCAGTAAATTGCAGCATAGCCTACTTACAAATCTGTGGTAAACAAATGAACTACTTGAAGCAAAAACCTTCTAAATCATACGAAAAGTAACTTAAAAAATAAAAATTCATTGGTGGATCTGTTTTTAATAACTTTTCATAACAATAACCATAAGAATTTTAGGTCAGGAACGTAGCAAGTCTTAAAGCAACACGATAAATTAATTATTACACAGATGTAGCCCCTATTTCACTCTGCACACATATGTACAGCAGTAATAAACATGGACGCAGAAATGCAGTTATATATAAACTTGTTTAGTCAGGTACAAATTATATATACATAAATACGATTATATTCTAATTGGTTTAATAACATATAAACATATTCTTAAAATATTCACCTGCTTTTGTAATAAGACTAGAATTTACACATACATCATCTTCGGACTTTCGAATGACACTAAAAATACGTCTAAGATCGCAAATCATTAATTTGTAGGATCGGAAAATTCCGCGTGTTATTTTAGGCTCAAGCTAGAATTCCACAACTGTATGTTCATGTCACGTTCACAAATGGTCCTCGACTTATTTGACACCTCGTGTAAGTCGCTGAGCCAGTAATAAAATTTGAAATAAATGCAGGCCCATCTCACTGTGTCAGCGAGCAGCCAATGAACAACAAAAGTTTGCGTGAATGCACATATGTTTTTGGAGGCTAGCCTAGAGGTCAGTGAAACCACGAAATTTTTCCAGTCTCTAGTTATTTTACTTTCGTAAGAAGTGCACTCCGCCAGATGCATAGTATACAACTGGTACAGTTATCAATCTTTAAAAATAAATATATAGTATGCGTTTTTCAAGTGACGCTCACCTCCATAGATGCATGGACTTAAGGGCGCGGTCTCCCGCAATTTTCATCACCATTTATTTAAATTTTTTATTTGTACCAGAATTTTTTTTCTCATTTAAGACACAAAATGAGATTAAATTTGGCTCTTATGAAAATTTTTTACCTCTCATAGTTTTCGTGTAAAGGCTTGTTAAGTTCATATTTTGCATGTTTCCGTTTTAACGACTACACTAAAACCAACTGATATACGAAATTCAAAAAAATCATAGTCGATAAAGACTTAGCAGGCTACAATGTCATGCTCACAAAAATTAAGAATTAAAATTATTTGTATTTTAAAAAAATGCTAAAACTGAAAATAAAAATTTCAAAAATTCAATAATTTTGTTTGAATACAAATAATTTTTATTCTTTATTTTTATGAGCATGGCAGTGTAGCCGGCAATGTCTTTATCCACTGCGATTTTTTTGAAGTTGGTGTATCAATTGGTTTTAGTGTAGTCCTTAAAACGGAAACATGCAAAATATGACTTTAACAAGCCATTACGCGAAAACTATGAGAGATACAAAAATTTCATAAGAGCCTAATTTAGTCACATTTTGTGTCTTAAATAAGAGAAAAACATCTGGTACAAATAAAAATGAAAAAGTTGTGATGAAAATTGCGGTGGACCGCGCCCTTAACGTTGTAGAATGGTCTGGAGCGTGTTATTGTGGAGCTAAACAAGAAGTTAAGATAGTGTATATTGGGCGTCACTCTTTAGCGCTGATCTTAATATTTTCACTTTCTTAAAGAGGTCAATCCGAGTTATCAATCCCGATCCCTCTCCATCGTACAGTGACGAAAGCAACGGGAATTTGTCAACAAAGCAAAGGTTTTCAAAGATCCCATATGTTTCTGCTACTTACGTGAAGTGACACTTGTTGTTGTATAATTCGCATCCTTCAAGTGCCTCGTGAAAGAACAGTCCAAAAATTTGTTTGTGTTTTCACATGGAAAATCGCTGGAAACCATTTGCCATATCAATCTACAAAGATTGTCTTTGTACGAAATATAAGGTATGCGCA
>PNEQ01053548.1:28759-86990 GCA_003012365.1 Medauroidea extradentata
TGAAACCACTGACACACCGTAGCTGTCTGCAGACCAATAACAGGCATCAAATATTACAATAGCAGGATTCTTATTGGCTTAGTCAAATTGGGGCAACAGCTCCACGTACAAGCGAAAGCCAGTTATCTTTTCATAAGCTGAGCGTATGTTGAAGTCTAGCAAATAGTCAAGTTTTCCCGCGATAAACCATCATCTCTAGCAATAACATTACAATATATATCCTTGCTTGTACTGTGAAAATTCGATTTCCTTAATTTGGATAGTTTAAATCAACTTATTTGAAAAATAACAGCCACGGAAGTAATTTCATGGGTATTTATTTTCGTTTTAAAAAAAGACGTGCCGAGAATTGAAGCTACGCACTTCAGGTTGTTAACCTCCCTCTGTACTGCTTTTGTCAGTTTGTCATCATTTCTGCTGGGCTTATTGTATATTTTTGTTACATGCCTTAGGCAGCTGGACGATTTGTAGAGACTATTACGAAGCACACGAGTCACACCCAGCCGGACCTGGGATTCGAACCCAAAATCTTACATACCGCAATCCGCTACACATCCGATAACGTTACTGAGACCGGATCTGTACCAACTCAGCTCGTTTCTATTTTTACATATTAGGTAATTTATCTTGTAACGTGTAACTCGGCTTTACGCCTCGTCGACAGTGAGGTCACTAGAGAAGGCAACGCACAACTTGGTACAATGACAGGAGCTGGGAAAGGAGTCGGCCATGGTCTTTGTTAAGGCCTTGTTACGGAGTTTTGCAGTGATTTCGAAAATATTTTTTTTTCATTGCTACCTATTACTCATATCAAAATTTCGCTGCACATTTTTGACACTTATATGTTATAATTTGTAGCTGAATTTTTTTGTAGAATTATACTGGACGGTTTTTCAGATTTCACTACCCAAAGTACCGCGTTTTTCGTCGTGAAAATAAGCAAAAATGAAGGAAATTATTTTTTTGCTGCCGAATGGTACATTATTAAAAAAAAACACGTCCACAGTATTGTGCATCGTGTGATTGCACATTGACTCAAATTTTTTCAAAACTTTTGTTTAAAAAATATTTGAGTTATTGGCACCAGTCTGAAAAAAACTCGGGAACAAGCCCTTAAGTAACCGTCCTGGCATTCACTTGCATCGATTTTGGTAAACCACGGGAAACCGAAATCAAAATGGCCGGACCTTGAATCGAACCCGGTTCCCCCCGAATACGAGTTCAAGTGTTACCGTTGCGTCACCTCGCTCGGTTTTTGTAATTTTATAGAGCGACATTTATATAAACATGCGTTGCATTAGAGAGTAATGTTTACCTCACACAGTGAATTGTTTGTTACTATAGCCTATAGTTATTTCCCGACAATCCAGAAAATCTTTATTAAATATAAAGATCTTGATAACGATAAAATTATTTTTATGTTTTTTGCGTAGGAAATTTTTGTTATGAAATAAAAAATGTTACCAAAAAAATCATTGTACTTGCACGGTGTTGTAACTGTACATAAAAATTCTTAGTAATTAAAAAAATTAATAGGGCGCATAAACACTTTTTCCAACTGGTTTTTTTGCGACTCCAAGAGTAAGCGATAAACTTTATGCAAAAAATACGTTTCGCAAACTCGAGCTTTATCGGCGACTGAGGTCACGACGTAAGAGAGTAAGATGCCGGACGTCGAAGGAAACTCATTTACGATGTTGACTACGTGATCTGTAACGGTCGCGTTTGAAACGTCGTCTCTCGGGCGAGGTCCGACCCACTTCCGTCAATTCGCTACTTGTACGGCATGCGAAACGTTTCCCGTCTATTTCTTGTTCCTCTGCCAGGTTTACCCTGTGTGAGCTCAACCATCTTGCTATGCCGTGTTTGTACCTGCCTCGTGTCCGGACAGAATACGGCGATAACGTTTATTTTACGCTCTTTCCATATTGACTCCCGACCAATCTTTTCTTCTAATTTTACAAAAACCTTCGCAAAAAATCCATTCCAGCCTCATTTCCTGTAGGTAATTTCAACCAATTAAAGTGCTTGCAACTACCGCGACATGATAAAAGATGTCCGCCAACCAGCACTGAGGTTTCTGTGATGTCAGTTCAACAGAAATGGTGGATGCGATTAAAATTCCGAATAAGGAGTTTATCGACTTTATTCGAGTCGGAGTTTGGTTTTACGCCGAAATGTTGGGGATGCTGGTGAGTTTGTAAAAAAAATTCTATGAATATCATAAGCAAATCATAACCTTTTTCAGTAAATGTGTAATTGTGCTTTTATTTACTCATTTCGTAATGCCAGTGGTTATTTAACACTACAGATACACGAATAAACTTAACTCAAATATTGTACACATCTGTGGCTTTCGTAACAGAAGTTGGTATGTAGGGGCAATGAACTATCTACGAGTAATATTTTTGTAGTATTTTTCACGTGGCAGCAATAACGAAAAATTTTAGTGTCTCATCGATTTGGTTGTTTCTCTGTTGCGCCTATATGATTCCGCCATTTCACTGTCGAAGGATTTTTACGGTGTGTACGCTGTCTCCCTTGCCTCTTCAGGAGATAGAAACCAGTGATTATGGGAGGCAAGCTTGGCCTCATTCGCATTCGTGATTGGCCAATCCCATCAGAGTCGCGATGCATGTGCTCTTGTTCTGTATGTGTCCATGTCTAGGCTTATGAGACTCAGCCCTGAGGCGTGCTTAGATACAATCCCGCCGACTCCTTTACTAATTAGAGTAGTTGGAAAAAATTTCATATTGATCGTAGCCAGTCTGCACCAGCCAAGTGACTGTAGGGGCTACCATTGTGTGCTTAAGAGCCCTTGTCGCTCATCATGATTTATTTTACTTAATTCCCTCCTGATGAAATATTTGGCAAGATTTGATTGAACATAGAGAGGTAGCTAATTACTTTAGCTTGCATTACGTACATTGCATTCGAAAAATTAAAGCGAAATCTGAAATAATTAAGCTTTTTTAAATTTTAAGAAAAAATTTTGTCTAGCAAAATAATAAACAGTATATAACTCCCAGTACCTAGTTCATCCCATAACACGCACCTAATAGTAAAATGTAATGATTATATGAAAATACATTACAGTTTATTCGTCACTTCCTTCATTTATTAAACGAAAGTGAATATGATTAACAAAAGCGGTGAAGCAGCCTCTTAACAGTTTCCCAGAGTTCAGGTTTTTTATTTTCTTTAATCTTTTCTTTTATATTTCTGAAGTTTCTGTTTGATAAATTAATATAATTATCTGTCCAACCATAATTTTATTTGTACTGCAAAATCTCTTCAAGCCAATTTTGATACGACCTATTCTCTTCGGCAATTTACCTTCATCTTCTTCCTTATCGATTCACACTCAGGGAGTTAAAGTATGCATATAAAGCTATTTACATAATTCATATGGCTACATTATTCTCGATAGTTCGGGTGTAATATGCTGCGTGTTATTTTCACAGTTTTTAGGTGTACAAATTAAATTACAGCAGGAACGTGTAAGTTGTAGAAATTAGCGGCTGCTAAATTTACAGATATATGATCAAGGGATTTCATTCAGGATATTGATTACGTGTGCCAGAGGTGCAGTACAGATTTTTATCTACAGATTTGGAGCAAAGGTAAACATTTTCTGATAGGTAGGGGTACTTCCGCCTGTGCTATCAGTTCTAATATGAAAGTCATGTACATATGTATATACTTGTATATAATTTCCTTAATTTTAGTTGCTCGATGACACAGGCAATGAAATACATCTTCCTGGTTAATTTCATGCGTTTTTGTTCGTGTTGTGATAGAACGTAACATTTGCTTCTGACAAGCGGAGAAAAGAAAACAAAATTATTCGTGTGGAAGGATTTTACAATTTCTTCTTTATGTTTATGACATGAGACGTACAACAACGTATTTTTTTTTCCATTTAAAAAATGGCAACGGAGAATTTTACTTCCCACAGAAAGTTGGCAGTTATACTGCTTAGTTTACCCACCAGGCAGACATCCATCAAGGTTTCTGCTTATTTTCAATGTTCTTATCATTAACGAGAGGGTAAAAAAACGAGTGGTAACCTCTAGATTGCTTGAATTCGCGGTTATGCCATCACTAGGACTTTTTGTAGCCCCCGGCGCAAAAAAAAAACATATTTATAGCGAAAACACTTCCCAAACCTCCATCACCGAAAGTGATATCCCAGAACAAAATGTCGACGAAAGGAACATGAAAGGAACAAAAAGAAAATAATAAAGGGCAAGAGTCCTAGAGGGTCGTTTCTTTATTTTTTAATGTGCGAGTGTGTTTGGTTCCTTTCTCGGCGTCTGCGGGCGTCCACGCATGAACGGATGGCACCAGGGCAACCCTTTTCGACGCATTTTTTTTTCGGGGTGAGTTTCTATGTGGAGGGGTGGTAGGGGTAAGTGTTAGGAAGGAGAATGTCTACCCTCTCTACACCTTCTTCTTCCACTTTCGTCTTTGTCTAGCCGCGTCCCCTTGGCTCTTGGCCAAGCGTCAAAGAGGGCAGAGTCGGGGATTGAGGGAGGATCTTTTCTTCCTCATCCACCCAAATTCCTTCCACTCCCCCCCCCACCCCATCCTCTTTATCGGCGTCTCCTTTCTCCCTTCGCGCCAAGCTCTTATCTCTCTTTATGATCCTCCCGATATCCATCGCTCAGAATTCCTGTACCAGCAAAACTTCCTGGCCATTTTTTTTCCCTTTCGCACTCTCGCTGCACGGGCGAGAGATGGCCTCGCGGATTTACATTTACTTGCGCCAGGAAAACTCTTTGCATCGGAAAATTGAAAACCTAAGGAAGGTGTGAAGCATGCCTCCGATATATTTTCGTCCCGACAACAAGCTGAGAAATATAGCTCCTCGTGGAATGGCGGACTCAGAGATGATATACACATAGAGGGTAGTATTTTATATTGAGTTCTGGAAAATCAGGGTTCAATTTGTAAACCGAGCTTTAAGTATTCATTCCATATTACATTTTAAATATACGTAATGCATTACTCAATTATAGCTCGGGTTACAAAATAGAGACAAGTTCTCTGCTCCTGAGGGAGAAACTAGCAGCGAAGTTTCTTCATTTTCCAACAAGTGATAATTAGAAACTCACTATAGCAATTACACTTCTCCAAGTATCAGAATTTTTAAACACAAACAAGTGTATTTTATGCTTTTACAATGAACACACGATTATTATGATATCAGCACTTTCAACTCTGTCCTCTATCGGTAGAAAACCGTCAGTAAAGAACGCCCTACATTAAGAGACCGTTCCAATGTTTAGGCGTATGCATGCAACCCTCATTAATACCTTATAAATAAAGGCTAATCTTACCATCGCTATAGCAACAAGAGTATTACACATATCAACGTTATCGTCACATTTTATAAGATACATCCGTTCTTATTTTTGCTGCGTTGGCCGACTTCATGTGTAATATAAACGGTTAAATTATTAACGCGATACAAAAAAAAAATTTTTTTGTAAAGGTTGAAGTCAACCATTCTTTGCACTTGACTTCGGTGATCGCAGCGAAAAGAGGAACGACTGTGTCTTTGATAAAACGCGAAGCTAATGTTGATTTGCGTAATATTCCTCTTGCTATAACTATAGTTAATTTAGCCTTGGTTTTCTTTGAGATTAATTCTGGTTGCATACATGCGACTGAAACACTGGAACGGCCTCTTTAAGGCAATGCTCCGCTGTCTACGCGGTTTCTGAGAAAATTATTTTCTTTTAAGCTTAAATGAGAGCAGCTCTAACTAATATGTTTGACAGATTTTCATTATAATTACTTTTGCTGTGGTGTATAATTTTTTTCAACACAAATACTTAAAACGGTATTGACAAATAAGTAGGCCCACATTAGCAACAAATTTCGTATATTTCATTATTAGCTAACACAATAGTATTTTCTGTCTCAAAAAATTAACCAACATGGTGAAAACAATTTTCAATAAACTTAAAAACAGGTTTTGGACATCTGCACTCGTTTTGTTAAAAATAATAATTATTATTATCACGAGAACAGTAGAAAAGTTGGAGCATGACTGATATCAGAATATAACTGGAACGCAGTAGAAAGTTACTACAGAAACACATGGTACTGGTGTTCTTGAAGTTGTTGTGTACATGCAACTTGCTTCTAGCTTGTAATCTTTGAACTATTCCTGCAATGGGTATGTTGTGAGCAGAACAGTTTTTTTTGGACGTACGCCATTGAGGGCGAATGTTCCGTATTGTACAAAAATCCACAAAAAAAGGAAGAAAAACCAGTAATCTGTACTCAACAGACATAAAACATAAAGATAATTCCTGAAGGAACGTATTCAAATCGTAAAAGACGACACAATGACTAGCTTGTATTAACCCTTAGTAAAATTGTACATACCCTATAATGATAAACATGTTAAAAAATAAGGTTAATCTACGTTTAATATGTTAGAGTATCTCGTCGCTGTCTATACTGGTAAGCTTTGGACTATTATCTTTTTCATTCAATATAAATTTGTTCTTCAAATTTTCGTAGTAAAATAATGAGTCCTACTCATGAATCCTCTCGGTTTATCCTATTACCAACTAGTGGATTGTCGGAACAGTCTTCTTCTCACCACTTATGATACTCTTATATTCTATACGTTCAGGGTAAAATGTTAATACGGATTGAATCTATAGTGGACTGAGGAATACGTATTGATATTTTATTATAAACACTTTGTTGTGGATTGAAGTTGAGCTGGACTGGAGTGAAGAATCCGGATTGAGATTTTATTGTCAACACGACTGGAGTAAGAAAAAAGCCCATGACCAAGTTACCGCCATATTGTGTTGTTATATGCTGCGGTTAGGTTAAAAATAGCAAGAATGTACCAAAAACAAGTATTTACAAAGCGAAACGTATTTTGTGAAGCGACATCAGTACACCAAGAAAAGTTGAACGTCTCATTTAGAAGTGGAGCGCAACTTGTTTTCCGTTCGTCAGATGTTCTCTGCTTCGTACTGTCGTCGATAGATTGAATTATTACGTTTTCAGACAAGACTGACACCAACTTCGCTTTTGTTTACAGTTAAATCTAGATTCAATATTTAACATAAAACATTTCATATATCCATGTTCGGTATACTTCACTCAGAGTTGACCCCACTCCAGCGGTTTAAGTTTTACCCTGAACGTAGTAATATAATGCAGTTTTTTTTCTCACGAATAACGGTCTTAATTCCATCAGTCAGTAGGTTACGTCGACAACACAGACTAAATAGTAATACAGACGTGAAATGACGTGGCGGCTCGTTTGATATAGGCGAACTTGGCCGCTTATTAGCTGCCCGAGGCTGTAGACTCCAGTCCCGTGTCTGTTTGGCTCCTGCATGTTACTACAGGTTTCCTATTGGCCTGGCTGCCGACTAGCAGAGCAGCTGCCTCACGCTGATTGGCAGTAGGTGTTTCCGCCATGTTGCTGGCCAGGGAAGCCATTTTGCTGGCGTGTGTGACTGAGTTCGCCTTCCTGCCGACTATTTCCCTTCTGTATTCCTAAATATTCTGTGTCGACAATGTGACCTATCCGTATCGTTCATTTGATGGGCCTAGTTTTGGTGATATTCTATCAAGGCTTTGTGCTCTCCGAAGTTGTTACAACTGCTGGTATAACGTACGCTGTATTCCAGCCCAGCTAAAAGTGACACGGAAGCCAATGGTTAAACGAGTTATAGACATATCTTATAACATCTTTCTTGAAAACTACAGGTTTAAGGATAAACTGGAGGAGCCGATGCGCGCATTATAAAAGTAATAATCGTAGTTTTTGTTTGGATTAGCCACGAAGCATTTATGTGAATCGGATTCTTTCAATTGTGAGCAAAGTTACTCAACGGACAATCCATTTCGTAAAATATATTTGACCTTTTTTTTAATTTTGCGAGTAATATATTTGGTTTGCAGTCGTACAATCCAATTAGATTTATACAGGTAACAAAAGTGGCCACGCTTAAAGTCCCCGTGTGTAGTTTAACAATTTTTTGTTTTCCTTGCATCAACGTCGCCTGCCCAGTCCAGTGAACGGCGGGGATATCTTCGTCCATTAATGCATTAGTCTACAACTGCTCAGCGAACGTAATTTATCTCCTTAGGAATATAGGAATAGCACTCGAAGAAAGTTACGCACGTGTATATCCATTTTAGGTTTTCCGTAGGGCTATCTCTAGAAGATTCTTTTTACGTAGCCAAAAATTAAAAAAAAAAAAAAAAAAAAAGTGTTTTGCTGTCCTTATTACGTATGCAAATCATAGCGCAGAATATTTTAAAAAGTACAACGTGTACAATAACCTATATCTTAAATATTAAGCCATATGTAGTAGGATCAGCAATGAATATCTCATATAGGTGAGTTGTCGGAGAGAAAACTGCACGACAGTTTATTAAATTGCGTCTAAAACTAGAGGAAGGCGTAATACCCGTTCTGTGTCGTCCACATCGCTTCTATATGCACTTCTAGACTTCAAACGCGTAAAATACGTTCAACCACACGGCCACCTTAACATCTAGGTCTTAAACACTGCTTAGGGTTGACATGTGGAAAGTACGGAGCAGCACTGGAATTAACAGCGTGGAGATCCCTGAAATATCTACTTGAACAACTGCTTCATCCGGCACGATTTCCATTTATGAAAGCCGGGTCGAACCCACCAAAAATCGATCCTGGATCGCCTTGGTAGGAGGGAAGTGCTCTAGTCACTGCGCCAACCACGCGTTCTTTTCTCAGTTAGAAGGCGTAGTTGAAAGTCCTGGGAGTCTGCCAGGAGTTGGTCCATCTCGGCACGTCCTCCCCATGGACTCACGGAGCGGCAGAACGCGGGGTGCAGGAAGGAGGTGCCAAGAGCTGGCGAAGAGATTGGGAAAGGTTTCACAGAGAGATGAAAAGAGAATAGGTCCCATGGCAGAGGAGGGTAGGGGGTATCTGGCTGCTGACGACATTGCAGATTGTCGCTAATGATGGAGGCGGGCTGCGAGGGGGAATCCCTCTCCCCCAGGAGTTGCAGATCAATGAAGAGAGAGGGGATGAGCTTCTGGTCCAGCGGCGAGAGGGATGCTGTGAGGGTGTTAGTCGAGGGTGGTCCCTAGGGAACATGCGCCAACCTGGAGTTTCTTTAGGATGGGAGAGGTAGACGTTGGCTACGGAAACGTTGGAACGTAAAGCGACCGGAAATAAAAGGACGCGCCTTCCTCTCTGAAACGTCCTGGTTTGGCAGTCTAACCCGGGAAGTTTTAGTTTCCGTAACTCCCGAGACGGCTAAGCCATTACCAGGTTTACCTCGTGCAAGATTGCTGCCCAATCAACTATCTTAAACCTGGGTTATCGTTAGAGCTACTGATTCTTTGTGAAAATAACTTTGCACTAACTTTTTTCTATACCTTACGTGCAAATCTGCAGCTCTGCCTAAAGGCATAGTCACAAACCACACTTAATGTAGCCTACGTACGAATACTCACACGTACGTTAAGCATTAGAGATTGGATTCACAACATTTAACCTAGACATGCGCGGAAATTGTATGTGTCATAACAAAATGTCGGTATTAGCTGATCGCATTTTTTCCCAAGCGATTGTAATAATTTGTGACCTCAAGAAAAATTATTTCTCAATATAAATTTGAGGTGGTGCTCACGTCTCGGTATTGGATGGACACGGTACGTAATTCTCTTGTGGGACTTTTATGTTTCTTCAGATGGTAATCCTGACGTGATGTTGGTCGCCAGGGCGATACTTTGATGACTGTGCGCGATGTACTGCTCGCAGAGTGGCATGAGCGGCGTGTGTGCTGAGAGGCACATGTGAGTAGCCGGCGGGCAGTCCACATGAGTAGTCTACAGTAGCAGCAGTGCCAGTATGGTGACTGGACACCAGCTGTGAAGAGCGATGGTTTAGAGCTTCGTGTCGGGTGGCGACACTCGTTAATGACTGGGCACGTGACTGCGGGATCTACTGCAGGGATGAGACTTCATTTACGCAGTAATACTAAGACCACTGTGTGCACATTTTCAAGGTACGACGAGTACGAGCCCTATTTGGACGCTGCCCAGGAGTTCCTTTGCGACGGAGCATGTATGGCGTCGTCTTCTGCCCGGAGGTATCGTGAATCGTACTGCAGAACAGGTACGAGAGGACCTCAGCGTATTCGCGTTGTTATGATTACCAAGAGCCTCGCCTGGAGGACGGGCTAGCGACGACGGCAGTGCAATCAGGTCAGTAGTTGCACAAGACAAGGGCCTCAGCTATTCTCCCCACCTACACTGAAGTGTGTCAATATAATGTAATGTATCGGGGGAATCGAGGTCTGTCTCCTTCAAGCCTTCCAGCCGTCATCACATTAACGTGTTAAATATCGTACAAAAATTATTTAATGAATAAATTACTGTTTAAATTAATTAATATTACCTACTGTGTCGCTAACCCGTCCTCCAGGCGAGGCTCTTGGTAATCATAACAACGTGTGTGCAGTGAAGGGGTCGGTTCACCACAATTTTCAACGTCTTTCATTATTTTTACATTTGCACCAGGTATTTTTTTTCTTATTTTAGACATAAATTGTGACTAAATATTCCTCTTGGGAAATTTTTGTATCCCTTATAGTTTTTGCATAATGAGTAGTAAATGTCAAAATTTGCACTTTATGGTTTTATGCAGACCACTGAAAATAACTGACATACCAAACCGAAAATATTCACAGTATATAACTATGTTTTAGACTGTAATTTGACACATATGAAAATAATAAAATATATAGTTTCGTATTTTTTTTAATTGTTGACATTTATAAATTTTTATTTCAAAATTCAATATTTTTTTTATTAAATACAAACATATTTTAATTGTATTTATATATGTGAAATCAATGCCTACAACATTGTTATACATTGTGAATTTTTTTCTGTTTGGTATGTCAGTTGGTTTTAGTGGCGTGCATAAAACCGTAAATTGCAAATTTTGACATTTACTACTCATTACTCAAAAACTATAAGAGATACAAAAATTTCCTAAAATGAAGATTTAATCACAACGTATGTCTAAAAAAAGAAAAAATATATCTGGTACAAATATAAAAATAAAAAAAGACGTGAGTGACGACTCTTGATATATCAAGGGGCAGGAATAGAAACTGTATGGAAGTAGGCTTATGCGTGTTAAGTATGTTGAGAACTTGCATGTACAATTTTGTAATACACTGAGTAGAGTGTCGAAATTATTGTGTGTATTAATTCTAGTAGCACGCTTCCACGGGAGTGCACGTTGGAGGGTGGGAATGCCATGTGTACTACCCGAACCTAGTTAACGAGGGTGGCATGTTTGCCGCTCCCGTTACAAATTAATATTTAATTGAGTCACAGCTTTGTACACGCTGCGTTCACAACCACCATTTAGAGTACTCACTTACGAACCGGATAGTTTATAAACTATGTTACGTACGCACGCTATGCAAGGATGTGAATGTTGACGCACGTATGTTACGTGGTAGTAATCCAGTTTCAGGGTTGTTGAAAGACTGAATCTGTGCAGAGGTGTCGCTCATTTGACTCTGGCAGTCAGAACAAAGTTACTGCGACAATACAGTCATATGATTTACGGGTATATCTCATATTAACTCAGAGATAAAAACATCAAATCACTGATAACGAAGCAGAACTACAGACGTGTTCATAAATCAATGAAAAAAAAATTTTGCTCTCACGAAAAACCATTCGCTGTAGTCATCATATTAAGGTGTGATGAAATAAAGCGTTGAATTAAATTAAGTGGCATATTAAAACCCATTTGAAATAAATGGTAGACATTCAAGAAATATTAATAACTTCTAGATATTAAATTTAATCTGTTATTAATGGTTGAAATTTATGCGCGATTTTTTTTGTGAATTTCTTGGAAAGTACTTGGACCGCACGGTGTGATCGACAACGCTAGTGAACGTGACAGGATGTAGTTTTTTTTGACATACTTCACTGCTTACTGGGACATTTGCAGTGATCCGTCCTGCTTGAGGGGGCGTGGCCAGCCCGTCGTGTTCATCGTGCAAGGGTGCATAATTGAAGCCAGCGGCTGGTGGGAAGGTCGCAGTTACCGCGCGGAATTACCAGCGTGGGGTGTGGGTACTTTGCCCCGTGTCCGGTGTTGGTGGACACGGGACTCCCCCCACCAATACCCCACACGGCACAGCAACCCTGCTTTTACCCCCAACCCCATTTCCCCACCAGGGTGCCGGTGACCGTAACAAGCTGCTGAATGTTTAAACGCCGTGCAGGTCTGCTTAATCTTTCATGAGCTCTTTCTCTCTCTCGGCACGCCTGCCACTCGAACAGCGCGTAGACTGGCGGCTTGTACAGAAGCAGATACGCCTGCGCACGGCACATTTTTTTTGTCGCGTGCGAACATAGTTGTTGCCAGGGTGCGTGCACCGTGTCCCGAATGTGAACGATATTAATAATAATAATGACAAATCGTCTTTATTTTTCACTGTGGCGTAGTTGAGATATTGTTGCCTTCTCACTTACACTTTACCACAAACAGTAGAAATAAATTACACTTAAAATTGCATACATAAAACATTTTTATAATATTTGTTATGGTAATGTACTCGAACGCACGTAGTCCTTCTACCATGACAATGGACAGAAAAATATTATAAATAACAGCAACTTACGCATCTAAGAAATAAATAACAAACAACAATATCAATAAGTTAACGTCGCTGTGATCAAATAAACTACATCTAACATCAACTATTATTGAAAAAAAAAAAAAATACATATAGTCTTTGAACGTTTCATGCAATGGGGCAGAATGACAAACTGTACTATTATGGACATACGCCATTGCGATATTATGTCGTCCCATAAATCTTAGAAAGGGATTAAGTAAATCAACAACCAAAAACAAAACAAACGAACAAAAGAAAAAAGAGAGAACACAAGCCTAGTTGGCGGTAATCAACACTTCCATAAACCAAAACAACAGAACTTGAAACATTCTATAAGGAATTAGTCAACAAATAAAGGGAAACCAATTTGTATACAATAAACACCCAAAAATAAAGACGAAATACAAAATAATCTGTTAAACTCAGGACATAACAATTAAGACAGAACAGACAATACTTGGATGAATAAAATAATGGTCACAAGACAGGATAACAACGACGACGTGACAGGCAACAGACTAGACGACGCAACGATGAAGATGAAGCAGATGTCAGCTCCCGAAACGTCGTGCAAAGTCGGTCTTTGTAAATCTACTGCGTTCTTTTGTGTCTTCATCGTTGTGTCGTCTGGCCTGTTGCCTGTGACGTCGTCGTTGTTTTTCTGTCTCGCGTCCATTATTGTATTCGTTCCAGTATTGTCTGTGCTGTCTTAATTGTTATGTCCTGAGTTTTACACGTGCATTTGTATTTGTCTTTTATTTTTGGCAGTTTATTATATATATTTTTCCCTTTATTATTTTGTTAACTAATTATGTGGCACGAATTGTTGGAGTATCCAGTAACTTCTGAAACGTACTGTACTTTCAACTTTCAAGTTCATATTGCTACACAGTCGTGTATTCTGAATTTTCTAAACTATAATTAAATTTTACATTTAAGGCTGTATGCAGAATTTCAGAAAATTTGGCATATGCTTTAAGCAAACGACACGTCCAAAGAAGAAAACCCAGTGTTCTTTAATTGTATTTGCAAATCATTAAACAATGTTAAACTTCATAAGCCAAAACGATGGAATTGATATTCTATCGGATTGGAAAAAAGGCATTTTGCAAGTACAAGAGATTTAAACTAAGAACCTTGATGCATATTCTTAAATAAGATTGCCTGGTAAAATTTGTGACGGTTAAATACCGTCCCGTAAAATTCAACGTAAATACAAAATTTATGTAGTTGGTTAACATAATTTATTTTCAGAGTCTGCTCGGTTTACGAAAACAAACTGTAAAAATCTGGTAAGAATTTTAGTACACAGAAAACGTTCATCGTTAAAGGCATTTGTCATGCGTTTCTGCATAGGCTAATAAGTATGGAAGCGTTCAATACACTATATTCTTAGTTATAAAAAGGTTTTTTTTTTTGCAAATTGTCTTGTTGGGTTGAAATAGATATAATGTTAACGGAACCTTTAGCAGTTTGAGAGCTTTTTGAATTTACTTTAACAAAAAATTATTTCGTATAAAATATATATATTTTGATACACTCAAATGCATGAACGTTTGTTTGTAATAAGTTATTTCCCCGTTTATAAGGTTTAACAGGTTCCTTTAAAATAAGGAAAAACTCTTTATCAAGTCAAGATAATAATAATTACAGTATACATCACTCTAAAATAATTCACTGGTAAGACTGTGTGTGCTGAATGTGTGTTAGTACGTACACCTGTATGTCAGTAAATATTTGTTCTGGGAATGCACGGCTTCTCAAGAAAATATGAAAAATTGTTGTTTATGTACGCCAAGTTTGAGTTTGTTAGCAGTGTGTGTCATTAAAGAAGGAAAAAAAGTCGTAAAAGATTCTATAAATAGGACTTTTAGAGCTTTGTCCGACAGTCCCCTTAAGGGGAAGCAGAAAAACTACCTGGCCTCTGTAGATGAGTACTTTGAGATTTCGGGACGCCGAATGGTCAGACCATTCATCCCCCCCCTCCTTCCAAGGCGATTCAAGTTCGATTCCCGGTGGAGTTGGTCCCAGGATTTTCGTATGTGGGATTCGTGCCGGACGATATCGTTGGTCGGCGGGTTTTCTCGGGGATCTCCCGTTTCCCCCGCCAATTTATTCCGTTGCTTCACCATACTCACATCATGTCACCCCTCGCCAGCGCTGAAGACCTCGATGTTAAACGCTGACCTAAATATCTCACTCGCTCCTTTGAGATTTTACATGTACAATACTGTGGCATTTCTTATTTCTGTGCTATTAGACTGCAACAAGCGATAAGGTCTACTCTCGCTAACTTATCACTGACCCAATCACCTCTAAGCGCATGACACGGCACACAACTGGTGTCCGTCTTCTCCTTGAACACGTAACGTGAAAAAAAAATTAAAATGTTGATAAGGCTCGGCATCAGTCGCGATATTGAAATATTTTATTTTTCGCTCTTATGAGATTCTCAGAAGAAGAATGTGAAATTTGTTACTATATTATCAATTCTTTTTACCTTGCCCTACAATAAAAACACCGCAGTTGACCTTTCAACGTACATTTAAGCCAAAATTAGTCGAGCAAATTAAAATTTAAAAAAATTGCTTGACCAATTACGGCATTAATATACGTTAAATGTCCAACTGCGATGCTTTTATTACTGCGCAAGGTAAATATAATTTATATTATAATGGCAAATTTTACATTTTTATTCTCAGTATTAGATAAGAGCAAAAAGTACAATAATTCAATATGGCGGCTAAACGAGAGCAGATATCGAAAAATGTATGCACAGTTTTGTACTGTGTTTACTATGTTATTTTTTTTTCAACACCAAATACACGATGGTTTCCGTCAATTATGCAATGAAGAAAATTCTCATTAATAAACAAATTAGCCAAATCTATATAACTTCTTGTGTAGGAAAATGTAGACAATATAATGAAAGTAATTCTTAACAAAACTGTGCAACAGTTTTACGATATCTGATTTCGTTTAGAAATAAACAAATATGTATCATGAAAGCTGCAGAAATTATGGATCATCGACTTAATCTCACGAGAATAGGATGAGAAGCTGAGTGATTAAATCGCGAGTGGTGGTGTGTATGCCCTTTATTTTCTTTCATCCTCCTCCGAAGCCCATACTGGTTTACAAGTTAGCTGCTGCGAAGTTCCAAATCGCTCGTTAAGCTCGGCTTACCCAGCTTTACACCGTGGCGGAGGCAAACACAAGAGGCGGGCCCTACGCAGCTCCCAGACCTTCGTGCCCGCACACTCATACACGAGGGCACAATCTCAACTCTCTCTCTCTCTTCCTCCTGTTAAAACGACCCGAGAGAAGCAGCTGCTGTATCTTGGCCCGGGTTACTGCGGGGTCCGCACTGGGTTGGATCCTTGCTACTGCAAACACTGCTGCTACTCGTGCCCTTTCTCCCGTGCGAACCCGCGCTAACCCCTTAGCCCCGACCTCCTGGCAACCCGCGAAACACAAACAGCATCCTCCCGTTGCCATGGCGACCACCACAACTCGGGAGTCCGACACAACCGGAGTGAAAGCGGTGTATCTGAGTACTACAGGCCTTTGACCTCCTGAGTGTGTCAGACCGTGGGTCTCTATTCTAGCTGTTTGTCTTTTATCTTTTATTACAATTTTTAAATCCAGCCTGTGATTGGGCGTTTTTAACTCTCATTAGGACCGTATCTATAAACGTCTTTCGAATGACAACCAACTGCTATCCCCATAGAGAAAGCATCGGTGAGCTGTTGGTTGTCATACGAAAGCCATTTATAGATACGGCCCTTAGTGTCTCGCAATGGACGATTTGAAAAGAGGCGGAGCTTCAGGCAGGTGTGGGATACAATTCCTATCTCCATGGAAACCGCAGCCGAACATAACCTTCATTTAGCTGTTTGGCTTCACATGTCCTGGATGAGATGTACGCCAAGAAAATTGATTATTTGTTTGGAATTTGCCGTTTTTTCAGGTAAACATTAATCTTCTGTATTTGCGCATCTTAACCATGAAATGGAAACTAATATTTTTTACCCTTGCGTGCAAATCTATGAATGCTCAACATTTTTGCTTCCTGCAATTACCAACTAACAAATCAGCATGTTTGTAAACAAACTTTGTTTCCCACAGTATTTCCCCTGCAGTGACGTCAGGGGGCGCGTACTTCAAGTCGTCCATCCTATCCGCGGGTGACAGACGTGTGGCATCGCAGTATTCTCGTTCCGTCTCTACTCACGTACACTCTGCCAATAACAGAGTTACAGATGTACACACAGGGCATTGGAACTAGTTCGTAAATAATTATTTCAACAATAATTACTAAGTCCGACGTCCTTGAAGCATCCTACGTACCTAACATTCAACCAACGTACAAGTTTTGTACCGAACCATGCTTCTGTCATTGTACCAAGTTGTGTCGCCGTCTATAATGACCTCTGTCGACCAGACGTAAATCCCATGTACTTGACCTTATACGTGAGTTGTGACCAATAAGTGTGGCTCATCTTTGTTGGATGTTAATGTTGATGTAAATTTTACTCTTCTGAGTAATTATTCGTTAGGAACTGTATGCATCCTACGGTAACAACATGTTACAAACACGTGTAACCTTATTTTATGGTTCTCCAACTGTCTAGGTTTCGCATCCATATGAAACAATACTCAGTGTCATATGCTTGCATGAACCTGTTTTCTTTCGGCCAGACTAAGGTTTTATTAATTACAAGACGTAACTTGGTGTTAAGTACGATTTAAGTATTATGAATCCTACATGTTATTTTTTATTTCTTTCTATCATCTTTTGCAGGTGGGAGTCAGGCAGGACGATGTCGCAAGTCGACGGATTTTCTCGGGGATCTCCCGTTTCTACTATATCTTCATTACGACGCTGCTCTATACTTACATCACGTTACCCCTCTTTTGAAATTCTGCTCCCACCATAATATGCATTCGCTGTTTCTGTCTTCTTTCTGTCTTGCGTGAAAAAAATGGCCTTTGGCTCTCTCGCTAACTTATGTTACTCCTTTGTAAGGTGTTCGGAGATGTTCAGAGTTCCACTAAGGAGTTGAGTGGATCTAGCTGTTGGCTGAATTCCACTGCGTGGTAGAGCGTGATCTCTTCCCGAGCCTATGACGGCCTATACCACTATGGCCTTACGGCTAAGCGGCACCACACACACACACACACACACACACACACACATATATATATATATATATGTGTGTGTGTCTTGCGTGAAACACTAACATACCCAAAAGAAAATGTTACATATGGGCAACTGTAAACGCGTTTGTGTACGGCGAAGATAATTATTTTGCATAACAAATTTTTTAACACACTACAATTCGTATTTTTATTTAATGTAAATATTTATGAGTTGATTCACATTTTTAATGACTCTGAAAAACCTGCTTGGCTGCCAATCCGTCAGTTCGTCGTAATTCCTCTTGAAAATTTGAAGCTTTGTTTGATACGTTTGTAATTTCTTGTTCATTTGCTATTATTTGTAGCAGTTGTAATTTATTAGTGGGTATAACTAGTATTTAGCTTATTATGTATGTAAATACCTGAGATAAGGGATTTTTCTCCATAGATATTAATAGTTTCTTATTAAAGCCTAGCTCTTTAGTTTTGTTCTGGTTAAATAAATGCTTTTTAACGCAAATTTACATATACATAAAAAATTAATTCTTACAGTTTTAACACTTATATATCATCGTTTGTATATGAATTTTTCTGTTGCAATACACCGTATGAATTTTCAGGTTTTTGCTTCTAAAATATCACATTATTGTTGTAAAATAAGCCAAAACGTAGACAAATAAGTTTTTGCTAGTAATCGGTACATTATTAAAAAATAAAGCTCTGGCAAAATTGTGTATCGTATGGCTGTGCACAGTCTCAAATTTTTTCGAAGCATTTGGTTAAAAAAAAACATTTCAGTTATTAGCAATTGTTTTTTAAAAAAAATGAAATAACATGGCCTTACATTATGTATCTCAGTACGCCTTATAGTTCTAAATGTCTTGCATCTCAACTAACCAATCGTTGTTCACGTAGAAAAGAGAACCTGTATGCGAAAACATTTACTTATTTTATTCAGAAGTGAAATATTGAACCTCGAAACACACATGCGGATTTTTACCTATGTTCGGTCCAATAAGGATTATTGAAGAACGATTAAAACCTCTAAATACTGTTTCGTGAATAGCTTATATAGAAAAGATATTATATATTATTTTCAGAAAGTATTGCTTAAGCGCAGACCTACCTTGATGCTTTTGTGTAGATTAAATGAAAAATTATACGATTGAATCTCGTGCAATAGCTGATTAAAGAAAATTAATGGGCTAGTTATTTATGCAAAACAGGTAAATAAAAGAAATACCACTTCCGCTAAAATAAACCGACCTGTATTTGTACCTGATAACGAAATTATCAATATAATTGAGAAGAAACCTATTTTTAAAATAATGTTTCGGACATAGTTGCAAAATACACTGAAAATCGAAAGTTATATTAATCGCAGATATGGTTTTCACTCAAAATTATTTATTGTGATGTTTTTATAAATTTGTTATTTCAGTATAGGTGAGGCGACCGTTAATTCCGTTAAATTTAATGCCATTTTAACCAAGTAAATGAAGAGTATCTTATATGTGTTAGAAAATAATGTACGACGGCCAAAATATGTGATATATTCAGGTTGGTGCAATAATTTTCCGTGTTTGTCGAGTCGTGTTTCTTCCATGTCTTCTTGCAAAAGTGGCTTTCAAAGCCACGCAAAGGAAGAAAATTGAATTTCATAGGGGTAAAAAAAAAGGAAGGGGCTGCAATATTTCTTCTTTCTCCGTTCGCGGCGACTAATGCGCCATATTGCCTGGCTTCATTCCTCGCCACTTTCTCTCCTCTTTCTCCGACATCAACAGTTTTTATGGCGCTTCAAGCCTCCAGGGGTTTAGTCACTCCATTGCTGTGCTTCGAGGGCGGGCAAACTTACCGTGGCCCGCTTGCTACTCTCCTGCTCCGAAGTAACGCTACAGCTGCGGATAATGGTTATGGCTCAGAGCAGCTGTAAAAAATACAAAAACTCAAAGAGAATTTTAAAACGCACCTTACGTCGGTCTTGGAAGGCGAGCTAGCAAATGTATTACTTACACGCCCAGACATTTTACTTGGTAGTCAGAAAATATTCTTTGATTCGGCGTGGAAAACATTTGCAAAAAGTCACAGTTCTTAAAATATAATGTAAATGGTCATATTTTTAAAAATAAATTAAGAAAATAACTAAGCGTATTTAAATTATTAGTGTCACCATTCAGAACTTTTTACGCAGCTTATTATAACCAGGAATTAGTCCCTGTGTTCTTATTCTGCCGTAGCCCGTGTGACATCACCTCGTTCTTACGTCCGTTCAAGTATTACTGACTCATTTTATATGTCTAACGTACTGTTTTCATTTGTATCTATGTGACACTCTTCATTTAGATACTTTCCCAATTTTTTTCATCTTAGTGTCATCGTTCCGATTCATTTGTTAACAATGTATTTGTTAAAGACTATGCACATCACCATTATCAATGAAAATGTTTTTTTTTTAATTTTGTTTTAAGAAAACTATACGTCAAAAAATTGAGTAAGTTTGAAGAATTATAATTCGTTTAAATTGCAACAACTTAATGGTGTGCTTCCTTAGTGTACGAAAAATAATCACATAACTAAGACTAAAAGGTAACTAGCTAACAGTAGTCAGTGTAAATTAATTTTGTGGCTGACATTAAACTATCATTTCACATAACAAAAATTTGTTATTTAGAGCTGCTTATGTACAAGAAAAAAACATATATTACCTGAATAATTGCCCGGTAGCAAATACGAACATTTCTACTTTTATCTAAACGTTTAAATAAACTCTCTTTCCGCATGTAATTGTCGTAAATTCCTCCAGTTTGAGTACAATTATTTTCAAACGTCATGCGAAGATTAGGTAGAGGACACTTGTCATACTTGATTAGTTGCGCATCAAGATAGATAAGTAAATTCCCAGGAACCAGGAGATTATAAAGCATGTCATATCCTAAAGGGCCAGGGTTCGATTCTCAGCTCAGACCATCCTTATTTCGGTTTGATATGGTTTTCCGAAATCGCTCGAAGCGAATGCTGGGATAATTCTTTGACAGATGGGCCGTAGGTGTAGAGCAACCAACTATCTCATAGTTACGGTTTTTGTTTCAGTTTTTAACAATAAAAATACTTTAACTCCGAGAAGGCAGAGTCTACAGGTTGTCGCGAAATTGCGTGTCAATATTTTAGGGGAACAGTCCTCATATGGCGAGGAACAACAAAATGTCACATGAGCATGGATATGGAAATTCTTCGTTTCTGCACAGTTCACAACAAATGACGTATAGTTAATAGCGTGAAGGTTATATCATGTTTTTCAGGAACGCTACATCGCTCAGCGCAAAATTGCCGCCAGTGATAGTTGCAGTGGCATTACGCAGTATCATAATACGACCCGCACATTATGCTCTCTACGTCATGTATTGCGAACTGCAGTGCAGAAACAGTGCATTTTCGGATTCGGACCCATGTCATTGTAACATTATTTATTCCCCTAGTCGAGTAGATTCTTCCCCCAAAGTATTGACGTGCAACTTTGCAATATCCTGTATGTTAAAAGATACCATAAAATGTGCACATTCCGTGTCAAAAGTTTCCGAAAATTCACGGAAATATTTACAGAAAATTACTGTAACTAAATGGAAGTAGCTCCTGAAGTGTTTATTTACGGAGGTGTGTCCGTAAAACTTTACACAAATTCATGAAAATATGTTTCTACAATTTTGAAGCATATTTTATTGTGTTTCTTCAAAAAAAAATGCTGGTATTGACGATCACTGTGACTCCTAGAGTTGAAGTGCATGCACACTGGTGCGAAACTAAGAGAAGACAAGACAAGCTAATATAATAGAAGCGAAGCGCTGCTTACTGGTTATCCACGCTTTGCCGCGAAGAGAAGAGATGCGGAGCGACGAGAAATACACCCAAGGACTCGTATCGCGCATGGACAAAGGGCCAAACAACCCAGTAAGTGACACAAATGTTCCGAAGAGGCCACACATATCTTATATTCTCCTCGCTTCACCTACCCTGCAGTGGTGACCACACATGTCACAACATGGAACTAACTATCACAACTGAAATATATCTCACCTTTTCTCTGCGTTTCGCGCAAGCGGGTATGCACTTTTAAAGTTATTTATTCTATAGAGTATAACCGTTTTATAATAACGATGTTAGTGAAGTTCTGTAAAATCAGGATGTCAAAAACATGTTGTCTCTTAAAAAGTAGGTCTCTTACTTCTGCATAGAACTAGCTTATTGACTGTCTTTTCTCTGTGGTACGATGGCTAGAGTGTCTGCCTTGAAATCGCTAGGTCGTGGGTTCGAAGCCTAGAAAATTCGAGGTATTTTTACTGGCTACTAAATGTTACATCAAGCTCTCGAGAAAACATAGTAAATATGAGTATTTCATATTTCTGGAAAATTGAGTGCCAGTAATTTAAAGAAATTCAATTGTGAGGAAAATGGAATTTCTGTAAATTTACGGAGGGTTTCTTCATCAAGCAAAACTGAGTGTCCATTATTTTACGAAGATTTCTGGATATTTTTTCCGGAATTTCACGGAAATTCTTTTTAACAGTGTGAGGCAGAGACCCCAGGGTTGGGCATCATACCGTATATTTTAGAGACTTCTGTACCAGTGATTCGTAGACGACTGTGAGGGATGACTTAAAGTGTGGACCCAAATTGGAGAAGTAATAAAATGCGATTAGCTGAGGTGGAGTGGCGGGAACACCCATACAAACCACGCTAGTCAACGGCTACTTCCGCCAACGTTAGCCAGGTGCAGAAAAATCAGAATCTATCACGCCTGGAATCGAACCCGAATCGCCATTGCGAGAGCCGAATACCCCGACTACTAGATCTCCATGACCGCACAAGTTTATTTACGTCACTGGCACAAACATTTAATTAATTAAAAAAATGGCGTGCCGGCATATATAACTAATTTTTAGTTCTACTAAAGGTTCGGAAGCCACTGAATATCTTGTGGACGTTGTTACAAAACTATTATTGTAGGTTTATTTATATGGTTGCTGTTACAAAGTTATTATTTGGTGGGGTGTTCGCTCAGATGGTAGCTACACTGTGGGTTTAATAAGACGTTGTTTGGGTTTAATACTCCGACATTTAGGGTTAAACGGTGTTTTAGGACATAGCATTAAGAAGGGGCTAAGTACCATTTTCAACAAAAATGAGTTAGGTACATAGAAAGGTGCCAAAACATTAGGTCTAAGACATACCTAAAATGCTATCTCCTAGTGATATTCATGCGCGCCGTACATCAGCACAGTTAGATGGTTTGAGTGACATCAACGTATTCTAATTCATTGAATAAATATATATTGATGTTCATAAGTGTTTTGTATTAATTACTGTTCGATTGACCCTATTTACTACTTTCCTATTTTAAGACATATGTGAACGCATTTAGATAATTCCTTTTCCTTTTGTTTGTCGCAATATACTGGTTTCGTCATTATCTCGAAATTTACACTTTGGCACTTAGCCTCTTATGAATGTTAAGTCCTCATTTACTGTACTACAACGGCAGGTATTCTGAATACAAAGACGGTTACAAGTATTATATTAATCTAGGAGGGGAGCGCAATATTACTGTTTATTATAGTCTTATTTTAAGTTGAGGGCTGCTACCACTTTACTAGATCTGACGACCTTACCGAAATCTGGATTGATGAGGTAGACGGCATCGACGGACGAGAACGACCCCGCCGGGACTCGACCCCCGAGCACCAGAGGAGAACTGGACTGTTGATTGGGCGAGTGTTGGTGGGCGACAGACCTCGTTTACTTGGTAACAAGACGTTATATTGGCATGCTTGTCCTCATTGCGCCACTACGAGGGGGGTGAGGTGAATTGCTGTCTTCCGTGGTTTCCCAACGCCGGCCTAACTGTAGCCAGAATCTCTCTCGCTGTCCGGCTTGCCAGGAAGTATCATTAACAACGTGTTTGGCAGTGAATTATTATCGCCGCTAATTACGCTGGAGCCGGCATATGGGCTAATAAAATGAGAGATACTGATGTAATTAACGTTACCAGGTTAAATAAACATAAATATTCATTTATAATTTTGTTTTGGAGACCCATATAATTTCACACTTTATTACTTTTTTATTTTCGAAACAAAATATATTTAAATTTGAAATAAAGTTGAAGGGAAAATTTCTAATACACAAGTTTTGAAGGGAACTTTTGCAAGGTAAATAAATACATTTAATTAATAAATGAATTCGAGAGAAAGAATTCATTTAAAAAAATTGTTTCACTCGCTTGTAAGTTTTGTGTAACGAACAGTATGCTGAAGAACAGCACGTCATTAGTTATAGGAACAAATCCTCACATAAAGCGTACTAATAATAACAAACTTCATTATGTACAGTTGTTCGAAAACGCATTGTTTTTGTACTACAGATCAGGGCCGCAGCAAAAAAAAAAGGGGGGGGGGCAAAAGGGGCAGAATGCACCGGGCCCCCAACCTGAATGGGGCACCGGCCCGTGGCCTACAAAGCAACAATTTTTTTTTATAAATTTTTTATTCAGACGTATACAACTTCCTGCCCCAGGCCCTTAGAAACCCTGCTGCAGCCCTGCTACAGATCACATGACTTACAGCGCATGGCGCACACGCTGAAACATGTATCTGTCGGATGTAACATTGGACAATGCCTACCGTCCCATTTAATACGACTCATCGGTTTACTAACTATAGCAGCGGTGGGATTCCAGAGTAATACTATCCAGCTTAAACGCTATGGTTTGTACAACATGTACTTTGTACAGTAGTGAAGAAATTGTGCATTTTCTGACGTACGTCACATATTTTCCACTCCTTTATAGGCGAGGATTATTGATCCAAAATATTCATATGATATTTTGCAACAGTCTGTAGGTTTTACAATTTCAGTTTAGTTAGTAAGTATGTATTTTTAATCTGTAAGAAATTTCGGCAATTCTCGTCCGCTTATATTCTTCGATAACTGAGACACAGAATGAACTTTTCTGGTTAGAGATATTTTAAATTATATTTATTAATAATGAAAAAGTTTAACACATTACATATCAAAACTTCTTTTCGCAACTGTGGTAAGCAAAACACTTGAGCCAATAATGAAAAAAAGGATCTTTAATAAATTATTTTCTTTTTTCTAGTGAGATAGATTTTCTCAAAAGGAATTACGAGATTTGTGACGACTTCAGAATTTCTCTCGTCTCGCTAAGACTTCCTACAGTCTTTCCCCTGTTACCGACTTGGAAGCGCGTTCACAAAACAAGTCTCGCAGAAGGTATACGGCGACAATGGAGACCTGGAAGCCTAGAGAATGTTCTAGTTGCTCGTGAAGGCATGGCATTTTTAATACCGCCTGAAGAAGAGATTACGAGCTACCCACAACGCTCGCCACTTATAATACTTGCCCACTGGGGTTTCCTTCCAAAATACAATGGAGAGAATTAAATTCATGAAGCCGTACTTTACGTACAAGCCATGTCGTATTTTCTCTCAGAACACTTTGTCATGAAGATTTAATTTTTTTTTACGTTCACAAAACTGTGACTTCTAGGTTGCTTTAGAGGTACAAAAAAGTTTTATTAAAAGCAATACATCTCCTTTTGCTGTTGTGATGTTATTTCTTACAAGAAAAATTCTCGTCTGTTCAGCTAAACTCGGATTTCATAAAATTTATTGCATTTTTATGGTACTAAATTTCGATTATTCTGTACATATTTTTCGCGATTTTATTCAACCTTAGCTGAGATATCTCAGGTTACAATTTATACAAACCTTAAACATGTACTCACAGGAAAACTAAATAACACGTGTATGCCCGTTATCTTAAAATTGAGTAACTTGGGACACGTGCAGTGATTAGGGAAACTTTAATATATATATATATTTTTTAATTTTGCGGTATTGTGTTATAAAATAAAATTACAAACAATGAATATCCACATGAAATTACAAAAAAAAAAAAAAATACTTCCAACTGATACGCACAGAAAATAAACATTGTTGTTAAAAGTGTCCCAAGTTATCTCCTTGTGTCACAAGATACCCCGTTTTACGGTACGTCCTAAGTAAAGATACTGGAAAACGCGAGAATATTTCGTGCAAACTTTTTATTGTTGGACGACAATTGTATGGCACAGCATAGTTGCTTACTGATTACTTGCAAACGTTCAGTAGAGGCGTACCAGAGTCGACACTGGTTCAATCGTACGCGGACTCGCTGTCAGTGAGAAACACGTTTCTTTAAAGCCTAGAAAACGGTAAACTTTACTCGCGGTAAACCAGAACCCGCGCCGAAAAGCTGTAAGTGAAAAACAAACGTTGAATATGAATATAAGTCTCAACTTACTTTCGTGAGCAGGGGTAAACGTTGTGAGCTGTATCCTTACAGTAAAAAAAAAAAGAAAAGAAAAGAAAGGGAATGTGGACGTACATTAGCGTACATTAGCTTCTCTTGGTGATTTAACTCGAATATTTGTTTTCAAAATGGTTAAACTTTATGTTTACGAAAATTAAAAATTTAGTTTGTTTAACGTTGCGAATCACACAAATTCGATAAAATAAATAATTCAGGACCGGAATTCCAAAGCTTGCTAAGTTAAAAATTTAAGAATGAGCAATAAAGTACATTTTCTTTAGGACTACTGCGTGCATTTATTTCTGTATGAAATGTGATACTAACTGGAGAAAAAAAGTAGTATTTTAATTAACGAAATAATTAAGATGTAGTTAAATGCACACGAAAAAGAGATACCTTTTTATTACTATTCCATACACCTTGGAGTTAGCATGGTTTCGATTTCAGGTACCAAATTGTTTAACAATAACGGATTTTTCTCATCATGAACGGCTATCAGTGAGCGAAGACAGTAATGAAACAGCTACAACTGTCTAGTAAAGAAAAGCGTGGTAATATTCTAATTACTGTAATTAGTTTAAGGGTGGATAGTTTGTGGTTAGGAGGGAAATTCAGTTCCATGACGTGAGCGTGATAAAAATAGACAGTCATATCAACGGAACGTTTAATGGCTTTATATATAATTACTAATATATTAATTTCATCGGCTTGTGGCAGATCGGTTAAAAGGCTACGACAAAATTTTTCAAAGAAATTCAAAATTAATGTTTTGACACTAGTGCTTTCGTATCTTATACAAATATGCCAATGGTTGAATGCATTTTACCGTTATACGATATTAATTTCAGAATTTTAATATAATGAAATAATGTGAATTTTACGTGGAGGATACGTGGTTTAATGAGTCAAGAACATTTTTATTAAAATAATAACATTTTTCAAGAAATTGGAAATTTTACAGATGCGTAATTATTTACAGTGAGAATCTCTGCAATAACAAACTGATTGAAGAGTTCCAACCTTTATTACTGCATAGTAGTGGACGTTTTAATAACTTCCAATTATAATTTAATAATTTCAAATTTACTAAACGCATACGGCTAAAATTTCACTTAACTTTAAGTAATTAATTACCACCCAAATTCATACCTGTCGAATAAAAAATTTCTTTCAAACCATTTTAACCCCCTCGTCTCAGGAAAAATACTAATTAATAAATTAATTAATATTAAATATGAATTAAGTTCAGGACACATATCTGCTGACATCGAATGGCTCTGGAAACTGAGTTACATGACTTTATGATGACATTTAAGTCAAGTTTATTACAGAAAATTTTTAATTGCCAATACGAAGACAATACATTATTTAGCAAGCTTTATTTTTTCCCCCATTCTTGGAGTTGTATATTTGGATGCGTTGATTTATTTACTATTGTGCGGGAAGTTTGAGTAGGTGAGTATGGCTTTATAGCAAAATACATAGGTATTTTACGTCTGTGAATTGAGGACGGCATATTAGTTAATATTTAGCATCGTGGTCAGGGTTGGTAACGCCGAGCTTTCGCTTGGTTGCTAACAAAGTTTGGAAGGAGATCAGGCATCAGGGTAGATCCACGGCGGGGTACTTTAGGTAAACTTCCAGAAGTTGGTACGGGTGCTCAAGTATGCTGTGCAACCTACGAACAGATTGCATACCCCCTCTGAAGCACACCGTAGTGTCCTGTGATGCGGATCTCGAGCAATGTTGGTTGGAATGAATTGGTTCTGGATCTTTGTACGGACGGACAACTTGCTGGGGTTAAAACTAAGATGTGTGGTGTTTCGCAGGTACTCCTGTGATTGGCGTGACAAATCCCAACCCTGTACTGAGTCGATCGAAGGTTGGACTCGGAGTGATGGTTGATGAAATTCCTGCTTAGGAGAATGTTTGGAGGGAGCATGGACGCTGATGGTCCAGTCTACTCACTTTGGGATTCTTTTAAGTTCTCACGGACTCGGTTGAGGTTATGAGACTGCGTTATCCCAAGAGTATGTGGTATGGCCTGAAGATGGACAGCCCCTGAGACGGAAAGCCAGTCTGGTCCGCCAAGAGAGAGGACTCGTTTTTTTGGGACGTTTCAGGAAGGTTGAATAGGCCTCAGCATTAGCAAGGTGCTTCCCTGTTGTTCAACCCTCATGTGTTTTCGTTGCGTGGTGAGATGGCTTCTACTACCATCTACCGTGATTAGAAGAGGAGTACCTACTTCTGTCGGACACATTCTACTGCTTCTGTCTCTGCTTTGCAATGACATGGTGAGCCCTGAAACACACAATCCTAGAACACACGTGGATGGTGAAATAGACCATGTTCTCATTCCTTTTAACAATAGTGCAAGGGGGAGCGAATATGAGAAACCCTGGGTCCATGCATTCCGAGAAACTTGTATTTTTTTTAGCAACGACGTCTGTGGTCATGGGCATCAACACATATTTGGGAAGAAATATACTATCCCAATAAATAACGGATAAAGTAGGTCCCTACTTCGTTAATGTGCAGTTCCCAGATTATCCTATTGGTGTAGAAATAGAAGCAGGGACAGTTTCAAGCCATAACTAGTATGTCAATTTACTAATATTTATATACTTGTATAATTAACTAGTATATACTGTATTAAAATACTTAGCCAGAATGCTGAAAACCGCAATAAACCAAACTTCTTAACATATTTATGATATCTTATCTCGTTTAGGTTTAAAAAACCAAACTGAAAAGGTGAAATGAAGATGGTAAATATTCCACTTTGTCCAACTTTCGGGAAAAAAGGGAATACCGTTTGTAACTAAACTATCAGTGTTCGTTAGGATTTAAGGGGATGGAAATTTACCTGAAAAAAAAACATAATACCTTTAATGTACAGAAAGTTATAAGCAATCAAAACTGAAGGAATATATTAATTGATAATCTCATTTAGTCGAGGGTACTCTTAAATAAGATGAAACAATAATTTACAGATCTTAATTACAAGACTATGTCTTATGTTATCATACCTACACTTAAATAAACACATATTTACATTGTTACTGTTCCACACGTACATCACTATAGACTGCACAAACAAAATAAACATTACTGCAGCGACTGTCGAGACGAATAGTCAATCACGCCATAACGCTTAGGATAAGAAGGGAATGATTTCATATATTAAACATCACTTCAAATTATAAAATCATTTAGCGGTATATTGTTTCGTGGAATCTTTTATTTCTTTACATCAATCGATGCAGTTACATTTAAAGTTCGACTTAGCTATGTAAGTTCATTTTCGGTAACGTGTGGAATCTTTTCCTTTATAATCTCACCCATTCAATTATTGGGAAAACAGTACATTAAGGCGGGCGCCTATCCAACGCTTCAATTGCGTTGTAGTGTGTTCGTAAACAGGTTTTTTCTACGAAAATATTCCACGTGTGCTTATTATGCCAACGTACGAAAAGAAAACAAACTTCAGTCAAGGTCTAAACTTCATTGTTAAGACGTCGAGCTCATTAAAAATGCTCTTTCTAAGCCCCAGCATGGCTAAAAACAGCATTTTCAGACTTCCGTACTTCAAAATGTACCAACCGCGTGTATATGAAACTCAGATTGCGACCTGCACTGAACTTAGCTGCAGACTTTCCTCCAATAAAATAATATGGTCACCGCTCAATGTCCCATAGTAAAAACCGTTCGGCGGGAAGCTTGCACGCTAGTTCAGCGCTTGGCTCGTTGAGGCGACGTGGCATTTGATGGGCGCTTCAAGGTCGACCTTACTGCTCCGTCGATTTTGAGCCCCTCACGAGCGAGTAGGCGGTGCCCTTAAGGGTAAAATGGCTTCGAAAGTGTCCAGAGTCTATAGTCAAAACTTTACGTTTACGGAATAACGGAAAATTAACAATATCGCAAGCGGCAAGAGTAGTTTTCGCTAGAAACTGGATGAATGCAAGGACAGAAAGTTTTCGCGGGAATATTGTTCCACCACTTTGTTTCAATGCCTTTAAGAGTTAGTAGACCCGGCGCTTGAGCCCTTCTATAGCGTGGTATGGACATTTTTTTCTTACGTAACTATTAGAATATTTCCAATGTGTTTATCTACGAAAAGAAGACACACTTCAAACCGTGTCCCTATGTTTTTAAAAATGCCGTCCTCTAATTAAAAACATGATTTCCAAGCTCATCAAAAGTGCTAAAAATGACCTTTTTCACACTGCTGTAGCTGATAAAATATCAACCGTAATCTCAAAACCAAATCATGGAAACCTGTATTGGACTTTACCACATTCTGTTTACAAATAAAACAACAGGGCCATCGCTTGAAGACCCATTGGAAAACTGTTTCTACGGAAACACTGCACGCTAGTTTAGTCCTTCGCGCCTAAAGGCGATTTAGTTTTTGAAGGACGTGTTGTATTCGTCTTATCGCCTTCCCCGTTTCTGTGCTTCAAACGTAAAAATAGAAAGCTAGCGTCCATTTCAAATATTTTTTAACCGACAGTTTTGAAAAATTTTGAGACAATGTGCCGTCACACGATGCACGATAGTGTGGATGCGTTTTTAAAAATAACGTACCATTCGTTAGCAAAAAAATTTTGCTTCATTATGGCTTATTTTCACGACGAAAATGTGGTAGACCTACTTTGAGTGACGAAACAAAAAAAAAGTTTAGTACGTTGCAACAAAAAAAATCAGCTACAAATGATGACAAATTAGTGTCAAAACTGTGGAGCAAAATTATTAAATGGGAATTAGGTAGCAATAAAAATTATTTTCGAAATAACTGTGGAACTTAGGAATAAGCCCTGAAAGTATGGTTGGCAGCAATGTGTATTTGTGCAATGACGTTTCTAATTTAAGTTTTCCAGTAAGTACCAGGTAACAGCGACACCACATGTCTGTAGTTTGCAGACAGAACCCTAAAACTCTGGGGGATGAAAACAACCAATCACTGACCACTTCAGTTGTGTACGGAAGTCATTGAAATAAAAATGGTGCAAAAGTCGTTTTGCGGAAACTACCTGTCCCTAGATACAAGTATTCGCCGATATAGTCCCTCTCCAAACACAGAATTGTCAGTGCTGTGCTAAACGTTGGACATAGCAATGCCTCTCGGAATGAATGCGCCCTTCTCCGACCTAGGAGGGGATAATCCCTGAAGGCTTGGGCGTGGGGTCAGTTACCATGGCAACCCCTCCACGCGGTAATCCTTTCCTTCCGTCCTACCTTCATGTTCGAACCCACCCTTGCCTGCGGTTTTGTTACAAACTTCACTTATTTAGTAACTGTTTCACTTTTTTTTTTATTCAAAACTAGCTGTTTGCTATTTTTAGAATTTCTTTAAATTTTATATATATTTGGGTCTTGCAAATGTTCTGTATAAATACGTCAAATTTTCTTAAGTGATTTCTTTATTTAATAATCAATTTTCCCTAAAACAGTAAATAAATAAAAAACAATTAATAATAATTATATTTTTGCCTCTTTAAATTTTACGTAATTGACAATTTCAATACTTATAATCATATTAAAAATTACAAATTACGGTAATTTATTTTTAACACTATACGAAAATGTTTTTGAAAGAAAAAAAATGAAAATTAAATGGTGCAAAATTATGGTAAGGGTCAATAATGTCCGTTCAAAAAAATCTATTAAATTATCGGTTGCCCAATTATGCCCCCTACCCTTTTAGCCCACCCTTCTCTATACATAAAGATTTTTTGTCGGAAACATTCGCGGCGCACACATAGCAACTCACAAAATTTTCATCGCAATCAGATGGATGATATAGGATAGCATACGTTATAAATAGACAAACATGCTTGAGTATATAACATTTATAGGCTAGTTACATTGCAAATATAAAGCTATTACGTTTATAGTTAGTGTTGGATTCGTTTTACTAAATAATTTACATTTATTTATATTAATTTTTAAGAAGTAATATTATGATCAGGTCTTATGCAATCAATTCCATTTTTTATCTATTCCAATTTATTAACGAGAGTTTAAACCACATTCTGGCATGTCTGCATTTTTACGTCTTTTAATAGGTTTTCTCTAAGAAAGGCATGTATGATCTGTGTTCATGTAATGTGTTTCTGTCTACACGGGCATCAATAGCTTCAATAGACAAACCATAATGTCTACATAGGAAGTTGTCAGCCATGTATCGGGATCGTTGATCTGTAAATCACTTCCAAATATCTTATGTAGTAAGAAATTCCAAGAACATCGTGAAATAATTTACTTTAACAAAACATTATTTGATTGTTTTCTGAATCATAAGCTAAATGATGCAAACTATAAATTTAAAGATGGTTGGAATATTTACGCCAAAATCAGAAAAATGACAATATAAATAGAAACTAAATTTTATATTTCCTACAGCACAGTCAACGAACAATTATTTATTTTGTTTGTTGAGAATTACACTTCACAAAATAAGTTTCGAAAACATTTTAGTATCGCTAACATTTCTTTAACAAAACAAGTTTTGCAAAAATGGTAACCAAGCTGTTATTCAAATAATATTAAAATTACAGTCTAAATATAAAACCATTAACCAAACAGTTGTTAATCCTTTCTCTTATCCATTTTCGTAGTATTGACGAACTATATCGAAAAATATGTGACAAGTAAGATAAATTATGAAGGTTAGTCTGTACCTAAGAAACTCTTTGCAGGGGCGTACACTTAAATTTAATGGTTGAATATTTCGTTTACGTAAATTCATTGGAGATCTCTTTTACTGTGTTTCATAATGTTGATTTTCGATGAAGTTATAGCCATTAAAAGAGTAACAGTTTGCGTTAAATTGCAAAATTAATGATGTCCCAAAGTCTCTGAAAAAAAAAAAAAAAAAAACATTTTAAAGCTGTCCTATTTATTACATGGAAGTAGCAAGAATCGTATCATTTTTGCTTCTTGTCTATTTCTTCATTAACTTCTTTGAGTTTTATTAGTCTCTGAACTTTACGCAGTTGAAAAATATCCTAATATAAAACAAACTACATTTTCTCTCTTTTGTCAACTAGACAACTAACCTCTGACATTTTAGACGTCTCTAAGGAATGGGTGTCCAACGTTTCCGAGCGAGACGAAAGAAAAAAAATCCAAACGAGAAATTCAAAAGTACAAAAATAAAATTCGCAGCTTAAGCGTCTGCTCGTGGCAAGCCACTAATGACATTACGTCAGACGACGTACTATCTCTTTCTTTTGCCGTTCTGGTTTTTTATGTCCGGGTTGGATTAAAGCTGAGGGATATTCCAAACACGAGTGTCGCGAGCAGATGGCGCTCTTTGCGAGAAGAGACGGCAGGCGCCGTGGGTGGAAAGAGTAACGGATCTCGTCTTTGTCCAAGGTTTCCTCGTGGTATCTCCAGAGAGGCGGGTCGGAGCGGCTTCACCGCAGTCACGTGACTGTGGGGGAAGATATGAGCCATTAGCTAGTCCTAGAGAGGTCACGAGGGGTTGGAAGGGGGTGGATGACCCCCCTCCCCTTTTTTCCTCCAGGGTAAGTGTTTTGCCAGCACGCGGACACTAAACGACGATGTGTCCTGCAGATGGCGTTTCTGGACGAGGGCAAGAGACGCCCCGCGAATAATTACTACCCCTTCTGCCCACAGCCTCCCTCCGCCTGCACCAGCAGAAACCTCTCCACCGAGACCTACATCCCCAACAACCCCTACCATCTTAATAAAATACCCGGCTGCAGCGAACAATTTGTCACTGAGTCGCGTCGCGCCAGCGGACGGCCGTTACAAATTACCGCCGCAGGCTGACGCCCCGCCGCCAGCAACAATCCTTAATTAAAGTGTTTTGAATTTTAAGAGTTCTTTCCGCGGGAAGGGGCGACGTGTTTTTGTAGTCTGGTTACATTCTCCGCCTGTACTGTTTCTGACAGGCACCGCTGTCGTCACATGTGACGGGTACCGTTTTCATTTTTACAAAACTTTTCCATCTAACACTATAGGCGGTTAACTTTAAACTGAGCACTTCACAACACTTATAATAATAAATAAAAAATATCATTTATCGGAGCCATGGTCTTAGAATTACATGTATGGACACTGGTCTATCTACAATGATGTAGGTCGTTAACGATAAAGTGAGCACTGCATAAAGTTTACTTTCATCCGTTTTGCCGTTACCTTTACTATTTGTAATATGAAAATTTCCATGTAACTAAAAATCAGTGTAAACATTTCCAAACTCTCAAACTTAATATCTATTGGCACAATAAAATAAATTTTTATTAATTATAAGTTCTGCTGAGAGCTCAATTTATTGTGAAAGCGCCACTATTGGCCGTTCGGGATAAAGTGAACACTAATAGTGTTACCTTTACAACATTTCACTGGCTGTTTGTTAGCTGTTACTGCTTTTAATTAAACATTAGCTACAGTTCCCGTACTGCTTGTTGTTTGGTAGCGAAGTAACACAATATAGTTCCATGTATTTTCCTATTTAAATACAACAGCCAATAAGACAAAATTAACTGAAATCAACATACTTATATTTTATATAATAAATACACATTTTTAATCAAACTATAGGTTCCTGCCAACTGCAAAACTTATCTTACACACGTAAATATCAAGTGACGTGCCTAGAGAAGTATAAGACATTTCCAGTCGTTAGCTGTTACGCGCTGAAATATACGAATAGGCAGAAAATATAACTTTAGCAGGGTTTTTTTTTTTTTTTAGTGCTCACTTTATTCCGAAACGCCTATAATAATGAAGTATTGTCAGGGCTTTTTTGTGTGCTCACTTTATTCCGAAACGCCTATGATAATGACGTGTTGTTCAAACGATGCAATATAGCTTCGTGCTACCAGTGCTACCAGCGGCTGCAACACGAACTTGCTACCCGTGGTTCCATTCAACCAAATGTTAAGGCCAAGGTCTTTGGTTTAAGCTTAAACAAGAGCAGATATAAAAAAAACTGTCTGGCAGTTTTGTTAAAAATTATTATTGCCGTGATAGGTAATTTTAATATTTGCACGGTTTCGAGAGTAAAACACCAGTTAACCAGAATTTCGTTAAATACATAATTAGCTAGAAGTATTTACAGCCTTTAAAAAAAATCAAACAACACTAAGAAGACGATTTCGGACAAAACTGCCGGACATATTTTTTATATCTGCTCTCGTTTAGGCATGAAAATTACTACAATTAAAAAAAAAACTAGAAACCAGAGCGCGTGGCCCTAAAACAACACCAGAGGGCCAGTGGCGCCAATCAGTCATATGAGAGTCAATTTTCAACTTCAAGTGTCCAGACCTGTTCCTCTATCGCCATGATCGGAGCTATAGAAGTAAAGTTTTGAGAGTTGTGAAATGTTGACACTAGTTTTTAGTTATGTGAATGTTTTCGTATTTAAAATAGTAAATATGGAAGCGTAATGTCTCACAGAAAATTGTAAGTAGCATTCAGTTTATCCTGAACAGCCTATAGTGATATAAGGTTAGAATAAATGGTACAGCTTGGACGTTGTGGATGCAACTCACATTTCAGATTTTTGCTTCAGTGGTAAAGCCACTCTTCTCGGGGCTTATGAAGGCACTGGTACTCGATCACTCTTAAGGGTTTGTGCTTGAGTTTCTCTGCTTTCGAAAGAATTATTATAATTTTTAAAACCAGGTGAGAACCGATAACGTAACATTGCTCTGTAACTACAACGCAAATTGATTCCACTAGATCTATATAACGAGACTTTTAGAGACATATGGTACATCGGTTCTAGCTAATTCATCAATTAAAAAGAATTTTAGTAAATTAAATAATTAGCTACCATCATGTTGTATTATGATTCGACAAAATAAGAGTAGGTAGTGTAAACCAACTATAAATTAGTTACAGAGTGATTTCACTATATCGGCTTCCGTTTATGTAAAAAAAAAACTATCGTCGAAAATGTTGAAACGCGTGTTCCAACCCTTAAGTTTTATTGTGAACGTGGCTTTAATTGGGCTCCGTAGGAGTAGGTGCTCTGTGGGCTGAGGCCTGTGAAATGTTTAGAATAGCCTTGTCGTGGGTCAAACTTATTTCTCATGCAGAATACCGTCTTGTTTACGTAGTCACTCAAAATAAGAACATCTTAATAATACCTTTTTAAAGTTCTGTACCACGTACACACCCTCCATGACCCTCCATGAATATATTGCATCACCATTTTAGTGAAGTTGTAATTTATCATAGAGTTCTTATTGAACAGCAAGGTCCCATAAGCTTATATTCTATTAGGTTCTCTTATATTTGTAGTGTACTATCCATATACTTAAAAATACGCTTTAATACTGTTTATTCAGCCATATTACCCTAGTTTACTACAATTTATGTAAAACAAAAATTTTTCCGTTAATTTTGATCCCAAATCTGACGCCACAATGCAATGAAATTCATATTTTTAATATTCCTTTTTTAATTTTTCTGCCCTTGTACAACTTTGCATCCACAAACAATACTTGTTCCATAGAGCTTGCAAACCAACTTCAGTGCCACCTAAGGCAGTTGGAAGAAGTTACATCGGACAATATTTCAGTTAGAGGCATCAAACGATAACCCAAGTAAAGTTTTCAAGCATCTAATAAGATACGAGAGCGAGTTCTCTTATTCAGCATGAGAACTTAGCAGGCTTTCAGTTAGTTGACGAAATTGACCACTTGGCGTGAACAAAATATGTAAAAAACATTCATAACCAAAACCACAAAAAAGTGAAACTGTACATGGTGTTAAAAAACTTCGAGGAACACGAGACGAATATTATATGTAATGAAAACAAAGTAATGAGCCATAACTGTACCACGGATGTTACATTTAATAATATGTACGTGTACAAAATGTGTAAATTTTTTTGTTGGGTTTCGCTATCTGAGTTACTTTCAGGTGTTTAAATATGAGTTGGTGACAGGAAACACTTAATATTGTTTAAACTGTGGTTATTCACAAATACTATCAACATTTTAAAACTTGAAGTTACACCGATAAAACAGTTTTCAAATAAACCGTTATGGAATAGGTTGTGTGAAATTCTTGTGAAGTAAGTGACCGAATTTGATGTAAAGTAAGGAAGTTTATGATAATGTTTAGGGTTCACAGTTAATAACATTAACTAGCACACACAGTTTAATAATTTAAACATGAATTTATACGGTAGAACCTTTCACTGAATTTTGAACTACGCCAGAGAAACACAAATGATTCACTGAAGTGTTGAATCTAGTACAGTACTACAGCGTATCTACTTGCTAACACGACGAACACATAAATTAAAATTTATTTTGTCGGCTTTTGAAACGATCATTTTTTAATTGAATTCCTTTATAGACCTAATAGTGGTTGGAATCGTTTATAACACGCTAGAAAAATATTTTTACTCGTTGGTACTTGCAAAACATTATTTATGTCATATTATTTGTTGTGCACTAGATGTATAGAACGTTTCCACATGAGACATATCAGGATTCGGGTCTTGTCAGGATATAGGTCAGATCGTACAAACGAAAAAAGCGCGCGTTAGCGAAGAACCCGGCGCATATATGTGAAACTAAAGTATTTGTTATCTCAAGTCCATACACACGAAGAAACAATAAAACCGTAAATATGTTTTAGCTTATATTAATTTTCAATTCTTTTGGTAAAGTTTTTCGTCTATTCTGTTGTAAATCAAGACTGCATTACTACAGTAATTTCGACACATAAATAATTGAGTGTCTTTAATGTTATAATGTGCTTACTATTCCATGGGCAAATTTTAGAATTTAGGACAGTTTTTCAGTCAATACTTTCAATCAGCTTTAAGTTGCTCCTCCCGTATATTTCTTATGGAACTATCGCAAAGTGTTCCGTTCATAGTGTAATAGCAACGATGCGTTTATGCTCTTTAATAAATCGTTTGTCTATAATATTACACACAATTTGCTATATAACAGTTAGACGTAAATTTTTTTAAAGTAAACGTTAACTTGCAGTACACTTACTGTATAGTACTAGATTGAAAATTGTCACTTGATTTATCACTGCTCTATTATGCACATTGCTTCTGTTAATGACAATTAAGGGTTTTTTACGTGTCTGAAAATGTCGTACTGTAACATTTATTGAGAATTGCCATTTTACTTTTACAATTTTGCAAAACATTGGCTTCTGGATATTGCATCTTCTGTTTTGCGAATTCGTTCGGGAATGGTATCTTAGGAAAGATAATTGGCCGAGACGTCACTGAATAGGATTTGCTATAAAAAACACGCACTTTGATTTATTAAACACGGACGTCTACATAATAAACTGCGGTAAATTGTCTGAAACCTGAGATCGGGTTTCCTCGGATGAGTTTGCTAAGCTGCACCAAAGGCTGCAGAAATACTTCCAGCTCCTACTGGCGTGATATTTTAGGAGAAACCTTGAACACCAAACAAACCAGTTTTTAAAACAAAACAACCGAGACTCCCCTGTTCACAAAAAACGATGTAAATTTGAAACACGTCCCATCTACTTGATTGTCTATAATCCCAAATGTTTGGTCGAGTTATATGGCAGCACAATTTGTCCGTATCGAGAACATATGCAGAATGGGGTGAACTGTTTTTCTTATATATTGAGCATTTGCGATTTTTACGAATCTTTTCACGATGGTTTCAAGATTTTATGTGAGAGCACCAATAATGTGTGCGTTGCTTACGGACCCGGACTTCAGCTGTTTTTACTTATGTTACAATTCCGTTATTATGAAAGCACTTTGACAAGTCAAGTAAAATAATTAACAGAGAGTCATTCTTGTAATGACGTAATATTTTGTTGGTATTTAGCGATGATAGTAAAATATATTGTCATAACATTTTTCAGACTCTTTTCATGAGATTAAATGTCAGTGAGTTCACATGGTTCGGAGACCCTTCTAATAAGGAGTTTCTGTAATTTTAAAAATTTTGTAGGCAAACGGAATGCATAACATTTAGGTTAAGCATCAGTTCTCCATGTCGTTCGATTGTAAATTATTAAGAAACAAATGTGCACAAAGATACACTGTCTTTCGCTCAATTCACGGCGGAGATCTACCGTAATCTAGTCGATTGTTCTCGAGAGGGGTAATCGATACGCTGCAGTGGTGCCCTCGAACATGGCCGCGAACTGTCGCGAGAAGAGGCAATCTGGGAGCGGCGCGAGAGCTCGGAATAGGACAGAAAGACGCCCATCACTCGAGGCAGCACACTGGTGAACATGAAACGCTGACGGAATGAGCAACGAATATCTCTCCTCTCGGAGCTTGATGAGATTTCCTGTGTGGGAATGAGGGCACGTCGTAGGAGGGTGAGGGGGTGAAACGGCAGAGGGTGAGACGGGCCTCAAGCTTGTCTCATGTTGGGGTGGGTTCTCGAAGCCTCATGAGCCTTCCATTGCACGTGCTCGTCATCTTACTTCCGACAACCGGGGGAAAAATTGTACCCTGTCAGGTTGGGGATGTTCACCCTTTCCTAGTGCTCAACCACCCTTGTCTCCCCTTCAACCACTCTCAGAACCATCATACTTTTATAAAACTCGCTTACCGTCCTCCTCTCGGCTTCCCAGAGAGAAATGCTTTTTCTCGGCCACTTCCCGTTTCCTCGGAAATCTTATATCGGTGCGAATGGCTTCTTAAAAAGCTTTTGAGACTGTTGAGCTGAACGAAAATGTGGTGTTTGCAGTTTGTGTCACACTTTTTGAATCACTCGTGAAGGACGAGATATATACTGACGAGAGTTCGGTCGCTCGCTAATAGCTCGCTATTTCAGTACAGTGCTATTTTAAAATGCGAACTGATTATTTTAAACATTTATAAATCTTCGACGACAAAAATAACTAAGCATTTGATTTTCTACCCTTAGTACGATATTCGCGTAATTAATATATACATTTATTTATAACGTTTAATAAAATGTCTGACAAAAATTATAATCATGCATTGCGACCACACAATTTAAGGTAATGTTTTTCATATCGTTTGTTGAAAAAGCAAAAATTAATAATTTTGGATTCTTCATGAAAATAAATTGCCGCTGTTTTATTAACAAACGTTGTGGCGTCTATTTCCGGTATCCTACGCTGTCATTTAATATAAAAGGCGTGTCTTAAATTATGCAACGTAACTGCATTCTACTGAACTTAGGTCAAGATAGCTTTTGTGTTTCAAGGTATGGCGTTGTAGTTAAAAAAAAGTCACCATTATCATATTATATGATGCAAAAAAAGCCGATGTTTTCCTATTTAGTGTTAACATATGTACTCAAGTACGGCACATATTGCCCACGGTGTTGCGGTTGTGGGAGTTATGGTGTTTTATGAGTGTACAAAAACGATGCCTTATATCTCAATTACTCAATAACCATTACCATTAACGTAATTATATATAATATGTATATGTTTATATGTATCTATGTATATATACGTATTCACTAATTTGACGTATGAGACATGTGTGTAATAGTGAAAGATAAACTACATGCTACATGCTTCATGAAGCCATAAAGTAGTGTGATACAGGCAGTTCGGGATAAAGTGAGCACTCAAAAAAGCCCTGCTAAAATTCTATTTTTAGCCAATTCGTATCATTCCGCTCGTAACGGCTAACGACGGGAAATATCTAACCTCTCTGGACACGTCACTTGATGTTTGCGGGTGCAAGAAAAATTGTGCAGTCGGTAGGAACCTACATAGTTTTATATTTTAAAAAATTCATTTATTATATAACATAAAATTACGTCGATTTCGGTTGATATTGTTTCGGTATTGTTGTATTTAAACAGGAAAATACACGGAACTATATTGCGTAATTTCGCTGCCAACCTTACAAGCAGTAAGGGTACTATAGTAAATGTTGAATTATATGTAGTAACACCTAGTTATATTTTTCAAAGGTTACATATTTAGTGCTAGCATTATCCCGAACGACCTATAGTAAGTAAATGTATAATGCCAATTTGATTTATATTCATGATATTTAAATAATTAATGTTTCTTTGCCATACATGACCTTGCCATTCCGAGAAAACCGTTTGTCGAAACCGTATTCATAATGTTGTGATTTGTGTTACTACGTAAACAGTTATATGTGTAACCTCCAGGGAAAAGCTTACGGCACATGTCCGGGACTCGAACCTAGCGCGTCAGAAGACGCACCAGGCTGCTCAAAGGACAACCTCCTGTGCGGCGGTAATTAATATTTAGGTCGTAGCGGCCCCTGTTTGCACCGCCGTGATTACAGTGGTGCAATTAACCGCAGGTGCCGGGAATCCAGGGGCTCCTCAAGGGGGGAGGGGGAGGTGGGGGTGATAGGGGCAAGGGGATTGGTAAACCTTACAGGGGATGCCAGGTCAGCGATAACCTCTTAAGCCCCTTGTCCTCTCTGCGTCGTGACCCGCCAGTGACACGCAATCAAGACCTGGGACTATCCAATCACCGTCCCCCGATGACAAACGAACGTCGGATCGAATCCCGATCTGAATTTTAATACCTGCTTTGTACATCCGTCAGGCATGGGTGGAGTCTAGCCTCGACTGTCGGTGAACTAGGAGACCTAAACAAATATCTACCTTCAAACATTCTCCTACGAAGAATACTAAGAGACTTAGAAAGAGAGAGGTACATCTCATCACAAACTACCACAGCGTCCAAGCAGACGCGAGTCTGAAAAGACGAAATCCTGGATGAGAATCAAGCAAGCTGACAGCGCAAACAAACATTCGGAAACATAGTTTTGGCGGAGACCTTTATTTTGTCCGTAATTTTACAGCATTGCGTCTTACTCCTTTACTCCTTGCCACGGACGTAGAAGAACAGGTCTGGACACCCACCTATCTACCAATGTATTTGCTTGACCCCCTTGTTGTTTGGCTGTAGTTCACCAAGTTACCGAGAATGTCGTACTATCTGGCGCTGTAATCCGGGCGGTCGGACTAAAACTTCGCTCACATTTTCCGTTGTTAAATTTATAAAGTAAATAAAGATTGCTTGAGCTTTTTCTTAAATTTGTGAGCGAAGAAAATATTTCGTAAATTGATAAAAAAATACGTTTTGATAAATTTTTTAAATTAGTGGAAAGGAAGTAGGCGGAGTTTAGTCCGACCGTCCTAACATCAGCGCCAATAAAACACAATATTCTCGGTAACTTGGAGAACTGCAGCCAAACAACAAGGGGATCAAGTTTACAGGCGAGTGTCCAGACCTGTTCTTCTACGGCCGTGCTCCTTGCTAACCAAAAGAAGGAAACGTTCCTCAAGTTGGATAACCTACATGTTAGACTCTATTGTCCTGTGTATACTCAAGCCCCGGCAATTTTGTCCATTAAGGGCGTTGGACCCGTAAAATTTCATTTTTTTTATATTTGTGCCAAACACCGTTCAACTTTTGCACATCAGATAACACGTCATTTCCCCAAATAAAAGAAAATTAGGCCCCATACTTTTTGCAAAATCACTCATCAAGTCACGAAATGGCCACTACGGTGCAGCCAAAATCAAAAAGAGTAATTAACAAATGAATTCAAAATTACGTGAACTGAAAGTCAGTGTATCAATGCATTTCATGACATGTTTGACGAAAGTTAGTTTTGAAAATTTCAGTAGTAGCCGAAAGTCAAAGTTATGCAAAAATGTACTCATTTTCATCAATTTTTAAAAAATACAAAAATATATCGCTTTGTGTTTACAAAAGCGCCTTGAAGTAGTTCATATCATTAAGTATCGATGTGAATTATCTTGTTTCTGGAAGTTAATTATTTTTTATTATTTTGGCTACACCGCAACTGCCATTTTGTGACTTTGATAGGTGATTATGCTGAAACTATGGGCCCTAATTTTTTTTTTATTCGGGGAAATGACATGTTATCTGATGTCATAAAAGTTGAACAGTGTTTGGCACAAATATAAAATGTTGAATTTTTACGGGTCCAACGTCCTTAATTGCTACTCACGGGGCTCGATCCCGGTTTTCTCGCATGTAAGAAACGTGACGGACGTTGCCCTTGGCTGGTGGGTTTTATTGGGGTACTCCCATTTCCCTCTGCTTTTCCTTAGACGTCGCTATTCCAAACCCATCTCCCCTCACCTCGTCCATTCTTGGGGCCGGAGGGCGACAGGCATGTCTCGCTAGTCGAGTCGCCGGCACAATCTTCATTCACCCTGGCCTTCTCTCGTACATGATGTGACCCTGCCTGAACACGGGAACGCGTAGTGGATCCTCTGTTGCTATTCACAGGAACACCAGACAATGAACGAATAGACGGAGCTTGAGTTTACATAGGACAGTGAAGTCTAACGTACAGTTCGTCTCCCTACCCTGTCGTTGTGATTCTCGCTGCGGAAACTTGCACTGTACGGCCTGAAAAATATCTGTAAAATACATTTCGGCTTATACTTTAAAAAATTATGATATCCTTTTTCAGCACTGCAGTAAACAAGCCCAAAAAACTCGTATTAAGAGAAAACCGTGATAATGATATGAAATTGATTGACATAATTGAATCTTTTGGGTAAGTGATTATCATCTATTGAAAACGAAGTTGTTCTGAGTTTCATTATTCGTAATTCTTTATTGTAATGCCTGTGATGTCATTGACGTGTTTTACATTATTGTATCTTATTTTACATTCGAATTATATGTGTTTCCATTTTGCATTGTTTGTTCTGTACATTTTATTTATCTTTCCAAAATGTTTTGAAATATAGTTAGTTTCACTAATATTTAGACGTCTGAGATAATTAATGAAGGTGTGTACAATCTTGTATAATTTTTATTCCAATCTGGTAAAATTATCTTGTGTGGTACTAATCATTGAATATGGAAAATGAGAAATGGATGCCAAATATATACGTGTAAATTTTTAACGTCAAATAGGAAACAACTAATACACTTTTAGGCAATTTCTGCACTGTAAGATATTTACTTCCGGTTTTATGTGTACATTAAAACAATTATGAACATTACATAAGTCTTTTTCTATTTTTACCCAACGAAGCGATAACATCTTTTCTTCATCCATTAAACTTCAACAATTTTGTAAGTATTCTTTATAAATAATTCTACTTAAACTACTCACATTTTTTATGCTACTCTTACTGCGTTCCATGCTTGCTTTACCAAAGAAATTCAAATACTGTATTACTTTATTTAATAAACGTACACTGAAGTCTTTGTAAAAACATTTTGCTTATAGCAAGTATATAATTAACAGGTTTAAAAAAACCTACGGCCGTGTGGTCACGAACAGAAATTAATTAAGTTTAAATAATATTCGTTTGCTACAAGGTGCTGTATCTGATATCGTAAAAAGTACTGTAGAAATCCAACAAGAATGTTTAACGGATTATGGGTATATAATTTTATACACTGCACAGGAATGGTTCCAGACTTTCCTTCGCCCGAGGCACGAATTGTGATTTTCTCTCCCCCCTCCTCTCCCTAAACCACTTTTTTTCAATCTGCCCAATCAACTCAACAGTAATAAACGTATCTTGCATACGTTGTTCTGCGCTCGTGTAAATAACAGTATAATATATTAGTAGGATTACCTCAAACCAGTACTTACTATCTACCATTAGCTGTGTTCTAAGTGTGCATTCTTATTGTAAATACCGTATTTATAACATTATATGGTGTTCAAGGTTAATAAAAAACTAGGAGAAGTCTAAATATTGGTAGATGTATCTTTTCTTACTCTCATTTACATTTCATTCCCAAATAAAAATTTTCGGCAACACCAATGATCCTCTAACCCGGCGCCCGGGGCAGTTTACCCCCTGCCCCCCTCCCTAAGAAATACGCCACTGACCGCTAATATATATTTAAATATATAATAGGTCAGAAATTAAGTTTATTTAGTGTTAAGAAATCTCTTATAAAAAGTAATTCCAAATTTGTTTTTGAATTTTTAGTTAAAATTAATTTAAGTGTGAGTATTGCTGCAGTGACCGTCGTAAATAAAATGTAATTTCTTTAAATACAAAACAAATACCACTTAACACCAAACTAAAACAATTGTAATACATCCAAAACATAAAAAGACTAAGACGTTTTCAATTAGATTTAAAGAAGTGTGAATTTAAAATAGATGTTTCAAGGTTGCCGTATTCCTACTATTGTAGTTCACCTGGAAAACTTCAAAACATAATTTGGGAAAGGGCATACATTTTCATTAGATTAACACGCTCAATACTGACTAACCAAGTAAACACACACACACACACACACACATATATATATATATATATATATATATATATATAATTTCAGCAATATAATAGGATGCTGTGATCTGAGCATATGCTGAGTGTGGGGAACGCCTCAGGGAGTGTAGACACATCGATATGACCGCAGAAAAAGATGGTCGTAGATTAATTTAATTCTCCATTCCCACTTTTTTTTCGCAGTATCCTATATATTACTCTTCAGGTGGTTTCACAAGAAAATAAACGAGCAGTGGCTGACAGATGCCGTTGTTACAAGTCCACCTCACAATTTCAGCAACTAGGACTCGTGCTGATGTATTGATCAGACCACTCGCCTACAGCAACGGGAATATTTAGGTAAGATTCTAGGTTTGGTCACTTCCGATCTTCGTATGCGGGAAAAGTGGTGGACACGCTGCTGGTCGGCTGAATTTTTTTTTTTCGGGATACTCCCGTTTTCCTCACCCCTGTCATTCAAGCTATGGTACTCGTATTAAGGCTAATTCTACTACATGTTAGAAATATCAATGTTAAAAGTTTGTCACAGGGAATATTTCTGCCACTTGAGCGCTGGTATCGGTAATGAGGGCAAACTGACCAATCACAGAGCTTTCCGGAATTTTAAGTTACATTAAGGTAATAATTTAAAAAACGAAATTGGTTTATTTTCGCTTTAAAATTAAGTTAATTTACTTCTGTAATTTCCAAGCTTATTTAAATTTAATTTTAAGGACTTTGTTTAATGATTTTATTTGTGGTGATCTTATGGCTTTCGCCTTCTCCATGGGAGTAATTTAAGCATTTTGATTGGGGTGGCAAGGATCACCAGGTATAAGAGATTAGAAAAAAATGGGGGGCGGGGAAAGGGGGTTGGAAATCAAACAACGCCATCAAAATTATGTATACACTTTTGTTAATTATTTTATATCATTAGCTAAATGAAAAAAAAGATGTGATGGAAAATGTACAAGTACAATTTTATTTATAAGCTAAGAAACAGAATTTTATGTTCTCTATCGACAAAATTTTGGGGTGGCAAATGCCTCCCTTGCCACCCCCGAATTACGCCTATGGCCTTCTCTTGCACTTATCCACGTCTAATACAATCGAAATCATACGTGTGTGACTAACAACAATAAAACTATAACTACAATAAACACTTAAATACAATATTAATATAGCAAAAATTATTCATTCATTTAACTAGATGAAGCAAAAATTATCAACTGCTTTTACATTTGAATAAATAACTGTAATATCACCGCAAGTAAAGAAAAAAATATACGTATTTGTTCAGTGATACTAGATATACGCCATTAGTCGTTACAAAAATATACAAGTATTTGGTATATGCCATCTAAATACTCGTGTATATCAACATAGCTATAGACTAAACTTGCGGGAGTTTTATGTGCATCTGGGTAACCGCATTAAACGTATTGTTCGTAAGAAAATATTTATAGTGCTATGTGATATACTGTAAATACTTACACTCTTGTATAAACAGGTTAAGATTAGAGTAAGTTAAGGAAACTGCATGTCTAATAATATTTAGATTTGCAGTTAATCTGAAATTCTAAAAATATCCAAAAGAATAAAAGAATACTAGTATAAATAGGTACAACAGATAAAGTAGCCCCATACCTCTACTCCACGAGATATTTAGTTAGCAACACTTGTGTTTTTTATTTTACTACAGTTTCGTTTTTTTCTGGTCCGTTTGTGATAGCAGTGAAACTAGCGGCAGAGATTTTCCCATGCGCCAAACTCTCCCATAAGAAAACACATTCTCTTCCTAACATGTAGTGGAGTGGTTCTTACTCATATTCACCACGTGTCAATCTCGCCAACAATGAAGGCCTCAGTGTTGAGAGAAGTCCTCCCATGCTTATGAACAACGACAACGTATCACGCTGATTCTGACAAGAGTACTGTGTACTGGTTTGAAATTCCCGGGTTTGACGCGCGGGAACAGCGGAGCGATAAGAGCCAGATCACCACTCTCGATGATAGGAACATGGTCTCTACTCGCAGCGCGCTAAACTGGCGTGCAATCTTTTCGTAGAACTCTTTTCCCTGCGGGACTTTAAGCAGTGACCCAACATTTTATTTTTGCATAGTATGAAGTTAAGACCAACGAACGCACCTCAATTTTCCAATTTACAGATTAAGGTCGTATTTTCAGAGTTACAGCAGTCTAAAAAAAAAAAACGTTTTTAGCCGTTTCCAGAGGCCCAAAAATCTTGTTACAACAAGCATTCTGAATTTTAAAAAAGTGGCATAAGTAATTTCAAGTGAGTGTTCTTGTCATAGATAACAACAATAAGAACAAGTTCGGTGGTTCGGCGTAAAAAAGTATTCGCGTGACACGCCACAACACAGTCTAACGTCTAAGTACACAGTCCTCTTAAGGGAGCCACCTGGGTGATCGTATTAGGAGCGTTCGAGGGAGCGGTAAGGACGACACAACGTGCACATATCACTTCACTTTAACGTCTAAGCGCAAGTGAGTGAACTGGCGTGCAGTCTTCTAGCCAACAACCCGCCTCTATGAGACATTCAGCGGAGACTATCTTGCCATGCCGTATTAATAAATATAAAGTTACATTGTACATGTCTACGCCTTTTAAAATATTCCGTGCTACTATATTCATATCTAAATATGACCACAAATAGAACGATTTCAGCATTTTCGGCAGCGTAAAAATTGTGTGTGTGTGTATATATATATATATATATATATATATATATTTATATATACGACTTCATGTGGATACAGTCGTTCGTACGTAATGTTCTCTAAATGCTATTCCGAAACAGACATAACTCACCCACACTGAGCAGTCTTCGAACAAACTTTTAACGACCGAAACTCTGCTCGTCGCTTGGGTGCACGTACAGGCGGCCCCCTTAAGGCCTCGCTCTTTAGTTTTGATGTGGTTTAGAAAATATATTTTTAACGAATAGTAATACATAAATCAAAAATTCATTCTTACAGTTTTAAGACTGATATATCATCGTTTGTATCTGAAGTTTTCTGTTGCAACACATCAAACGAATTTTTTTATTATTGACCCTGAAATATCACATATTATGTTGTCAAGACAAGACAAAATGAAGCAAAATAATTTTTGCTTGCAAACGGTACATTATTAAAAAAAACGCTCTGGAAAAATTGTGTATCGTGTGACTGTACACAGTCTCAAAATTTCTCAAAGCACTTGGTTATAAAATATTTGAGTTATATGCAATTGTCTGAAATAAATTAAAGATCATGGCATCAAAGTGAAACTGCTTAACTCACGCCCTGTTTCTCATCTATTAGAAACAACATTATAAGCGATGATTTTATATTTTTAAGTAAACTGCACTGCTATTGGAAACGTGATTTTTTTTTAGCACAAAATTGTCAAAACGATCTCTACATACAATTGCATTTAGAGGAACACTTAACAGATACGCAATTATAAATAGATAAACATTAGTTTTACTTTGCACTGTACACTTCCCAAATAAATGAGTATGTTACTTCGCTTCAAGTCACGTAGAAAAAATACAACGTAAACACTGCGCGCCTGGTTAGTGCTTGGCCCAGAAAGTCGGTATAAATACTGACACGCATACGAGTCGCTCCCATATTGTTTACTATTCTGTGGCCGCAAGCGGATTATTAAGTGATCTCCGTTAACGCGTCTTAAGACACCCGCATGCTGGCCGTGTGTTTGTGTGAGTGAGGCACGGTGCCAAGGGCGATGTTGACCGGCTCATCTGGTGCGGTATCGCCTCTACCGCAAGACACTGAAACGACGTTCAGTGGTATCGTAGATCACTCGCCTGACACTTTCAATGGTGACCTCACATTTTTATTGATGGAAAGTTTTAAGCAAAGTCCATTGCATTCTTCTAGAAAAGTTTCACACGAACCCCGTTGGAAGTTTTTCACATATAACAGGCTGAAAAAAAACTGTTTTGAGCTATTTTGAGGGCCTCCGAAATTATTTTTCTAATCGACATGATGCTTCGAAACAATCTTTCCGTCATCGTTTGAAGTGTATTTTCTTTTCCTAGATTGACACATTAGGCATATATGGAATAGTTTCGTGAATAAAACGTATTTACGAACATGCAGCAACGATTTTTAAGCGCGTGGTAAGCGAGGCTCTTAAGGTCACAATACCTTACCACGCCGAAGAGCAATGTGCAGAGCTTAGGCCTACACTAGTTCACTCTAAATGTACTGAACATACGTGAGTGACCGCTTGGCTCAGCATTCAAACATAATTACACGTGTGTACACCCTTTACAGTTCCTCAACAGATCTTTAAAACCTGCTTATTTGCGGCATAAATTGTGACTTTGGGTGTTCCCACGGTCGTTTTAGGCATGATAGTCATGGTACATAATATTAAAAAAATTGTAGGCAGGTAGAACACACCCTTGCCTAACTTATTACAACTAACCATGCTGCCAACTTAAGAGACTGTGTGGTTTCTTTTTTTAATTTAATCTTCTTATAACATATGACGGCTCTGAAGAATTACCGTCAATGTGTCTTAACAGTAACATATTTTAAGGCATCTGGTTTAAAAATTAGTTAAATATATTGCAATATATTCAATATACCATAGTATTTGCCTTTTTATGATTTATTGGCTTTATTATTATACTTATTTCTTAATTTTTTAATGTTTTTTGTACATAATTTCAACGAAATTTGATTATTCTCACGCAAACAGTAAGTTTTCCATATATTATATATATTCGTTTCTTGGTCCCGTTTTCCTTTTTGGCATATCTGCTATTAGTTTTTCATTAAAAGTTTTCCTTAATGTAGCATACACATGTTTTTAGTATTGGCAAGTTAAATTTCTTTATTATTTGGCAGTTTATTAAAAATTTTGCTTCATTATTGCATTTCACTTACTGATTTTTGTAGATAGTTAAGTACTTTTGAATTTTTAATATTTTTGGAAATTTTTCTGGCTCTTTAATCGATATCACCTGTACGAAATTTATAGATAGCAATAAAAGTTAAAATTTAATGAGAGTTTTGTTATTGTTTCGTAGAGCGAGTGTGCATTTATTTTTATATCAAGTCTTATGTCTAGTGAGCACAGAAAAAACCCTCTTCATTGTGACATTTCTCATCAAGTAATATTGTTTCATTTGAGCAAGTTATCAGTTGGGTAGTTTTCATAATCTGCAATATTTCTCGTACAAAAGGAAGCAGTCAAAGAAATTTAATTTGTAGTTCGCAAGACGAAACAAACCAGAATATCGTCTGCCAAGATAAAAACTGAATTTTTACGAGTCAGCGTTCGATCTTTTCCGATGCTGCCCGACTTTGGTAGATAAATTCTTCCGCGCGAGGCAGGCAAATATGAAATGATATCACCTCGCCGTCAATTTATTTCCCCCCTGAGGCGGACATCGGCGGCGCGATATGGTGCGGAGGCAGTAATGTTCTTAGAATCCCGTGTCCTGGCAGCGATAAACTGCAGTCTCCGAGTTTTATCGACTGCCTCTGGGTGCTTTATGCCGGCCGCCGTCGTGACGACAAATATACTACAAGAGCCACCCCTCTTCTTCAGCTGCCGAGTCTTTACGAGATGGTGAGGGTAGGGCCCACGAGGGACTGCCCGAGAATCTACGACCCTTAATTAGTGTCCACATTCACCCTCATCTTGGGAGGATAAGCGGGATGGAAGATAAAAAAGGGTGAGACGCATCCTGCTTACTCCCGTTCTCGTCCCTTCGTTTTCTGGCCGAAGAAAGTCATTAGTATGCCGTCCCGAGTGGACGCGATACTGCCCCGACATCATCCCTCCTCCTCCCCTCCTCGTACAAACCCCTTAAACTTCCCTTCCGCACTCTGGCCGAATCAGAATCTCCCACTTAGGACCCTCGCCCCCGTACATAACCCGAGCCCGCGTTTGGCCGTGACGTAAAACAACTGTTTGGGATCTCTCGCGCTTGGGCACAAACACCTTACTCCACCCTTTACTTCTGGGCTTGGGGCGCGGGATAGAAAAAATAAGGGTCAGGCAGGAACGGGAGAGCAGCCCATCGTCTCTCGTGTCCCTTTGCGTGGGCGGATGCACAAGAACAGACGTGGATGAAGGTCCGGCCTGGGTCGATGGTATGCGAAGTCACTGGCGCGGAGGTGGGGTTCGCCTGAATATGGCTGCACATCACAGTCAGACGTACATACGAGACATTCTCCCTTTTGAACCCTGAATTCCAGCGCGGCCCTTGACCATACACGGCGCTAGCAAGGAAAAATATTCCAGGCGTTCTAGGGGGGCAGAAATATTTCCTCCGAGTCTTTTCATGTCTGTTCGACAGGACAAATGTACCAGTAGCCGCGTCGTTGTTTCTTGTAAAATCACACTTCAAGCGTAAAATGTCGCTGGAATATAAAGGCGTTCTATTAAAAAAGAAATAAAAATCGGAAATTAATTTAGTTTTAATTTCTTTCGGAAATTACGTTTTCCTCTTCCAAAAAATTTTAACTTGTAATGATTTGTAATGCAGGTTCTTCAGTATATGTATAGACCTACATAAATACAATAATACTTCATGCAGCACGAAGAGTTAACAATTAAACAGGGCTTAATAACTACATATTTACAACAGAACACTTCAGTGTCAAATTCTTGACGCGTCCAGTGTAGTTCGAAGTATTTGAAACACGATGAATGTAAATTAGATTGAATAATTTTTCAGGGAAAATGTATATATATTTCTTGGCATATTGGAAAATTAAAACAAAAGATATATAATAAGCACAATGTTATTTTTTAAAAGTAGATTTTATGATTTAAATAAAGAGATTTATGTGTATTACAAAATAGAAAACGAGTGAAGTAAAATCCCTAATACTTATTCTGCTGTAAAAATTACCATGTGTGATTCATTGTATTTCTGTATTAAGCACACTCAAACATACAAGTCGTCTTTGAATGTCTACAATTTTTAAGACCGAAATCTGCAAGTGTCGTTTGAATATGGACTTAAAATCTAGTCGCCAGTTTTAGCAATATCTCGATTTTATATATTTTAGAAATATAGTAGTAAACTATATGGAACAAAATAATGTGCTATGCGCAAGGGTAGGCCTATATCTTACAGTTTTGCAAGGATGTGTGAATATATCTAATTTGTGCTGGTTGTTATACTTATTTATAATAATCAATAGATCATTTAGTTTTACATAAATAGTTGTATGGCTCATTTTTAATACCTGGAATGATTGTTTATTTAACAATATTGTACTGAAGTGGGTTCGCTATACACGTTAATTATTCGTTTGTTTTAGTAAGTGTAAGAGAATACTTGTCTTTGTTAATTCGTCATAGAAATAAATATGTAAAGAAGAAAATACACCAACTAATAATTTGGCATAATTTATAGTAGGATGGAGTTACGTGTTTTACTTCACTTACATAGTTAAGTTTTTTTTTAATTACATTCAATCTTATGAGAAATGAGTTCATGTTTCTCCTCTGCCTAATATTTGCGCATCCTTTTTTTCTTTTCTTTTGTATAATATCTCTACAGATGAATATTATTTTTTCTCGGCGCATTTCAGAATATTCGCCGCATCGAGCTGCGTAGTCATCTGTGCCGGACACGACGGGAGACAGATGATCCGGTGGGCGGGGCCCTGCCGACGTCATCTGCCCGCGCTACTTCGGCTCCATTGTGATGCTGGCATCTCTCCTTCCTGCATGCAACCTCTTCCACCAGCCACACCCCATCCTAGCCTTCCATTCACCCTATGTCACTTTTCTCACTGGCACGCTAGCGTCACGTCGCTCGCTGGTTTGCGGTAGCCGACTGGCCAGGCTGCCGAGCGATGTGTAGAACTTCGGCCGTTACCAGAGTTCTCTCCAACTGCTCATCGCACATCAGTGATATCTGCTTTGAAATATCATTACGTGCGTGCTTACACATTTCAAGCTCACAACTACTCATTTAAGCATATATCTAGCGGACGAAAGTAACGAAATAAGGAGTTTTATTGGCCTTATTTTTTTAAGTATTTAAATCTTGGAGTACAAAGATTTAAGACATATAGACGTAATTCAGTGCACATTTAACTTCTAGTAATTAAAATAAACATAACATTTTGCCTGAAACAGGGCTAATTTATTTACTAGATATTCAAGTGCGATTAGTTCACAATGATATATTTTCTTGATATACAGTAGTGTTAATTTGTAGAAAAAACTTTGAGTACAGTTTCATCCTACGAAACAATTTTAGCTACCACAGGTTTCTCATACCAATGCGTCAAAGTAAAAAATGGCATGGTTCGCTGTTCACACAAATACTGAAAACTTGTCGACTCAGTTAACTATTTTTGTAAATTTAAAACTGCTCACTTTGTAACTTCCGTTCTGTACATTGCTCATTTTCATTCAAGTTATTACGCTGTGGGTTTTTAAATATTTTTCACGTAGCTCATCGGATGATAGGTAACCTTTAAAATTATTTCACTTAGGTTAGTCAATTGATTATCACTATTTGCATGGTAGTGTTTCATTAACATTTTGGCTTTGGCGCACCGTTTTGAGAAAACTATGCGAGCTAAATTCGTTTTGTAAAAAATAATTGAACATACAAGTATCCTAAAAATGTGAAAAATTATAATTTTATGTCACTTAAAGACTATTAAGGTGATCGCCTGCCCGAACGGAAGAGCGATGTCGAGAGCTTCGGCCCTTACTATATTGTTCAAAAACTGCTCAACGTGCGACAGTTACGCCTTCTTTTGAATAACATTCAGAGAATGATACCCGTTTTAAGTCGTTCATATATATATATATAAAGTTATTTTTATGCTGTCGAAAATCGTGAAGTTGGTGATTTTGTAGTATTTTTTGCTGTATAAAAATTCAGACGCAAAATAGTGAGTGAAAATGAGATATTTTGGTCAGCGCTTAACATCGAGGTCTTTAGTGTTGGTGGGGGGGTCATATGATGGTATGGAGCAGCGCCGGAATGAATGGGCGGGGGAAACGGGAGATCCCCGAGAAAACCCGCCGGCCAGCGGCATCGTCCGGCACGATTCCCACACGCGTAAAATCCAGGGACCGACCACGCCGGGAATCTAACCCGGATTGCCTTGGTGGGAGGGAGGGGTCTGACTCCTCGGCCGCCGCAACCCCCTGACGCAGAATATTTTAAAAGATATAGGTGTGCATAAAACACCTTTGGCTTTAGTATCCCACGGTAAAATGACAAGATCAATATTGATACGTCACATAGATGCGAGTTACGTCGAGAAGCCTGCACGATAGTTCCCGACCTCCCCCCTAGAGGCGTGGTGAGCGTAATTTGTCGTCCTTATTGCTTCCATACTTCAAGATCTCGAACGAGGAAACCCAGATGGACATCTTAAAGCGTTCAAACTGTAGTTATCTTCAGTATTTAACTGCAAGTTGAGGTTTCACCCTACGTGATGCATCTTATATTTATAAACCAAAAGAGTATATACATTATGATCATTGAATATTTTTGCAAGGAGGGTGTACGGTAAACTGAAATGTATTGTTGGTAATACGGTAGGTATGTAAATGGGTTTTACGTCTCGTCAACAGCGAGGTCAGTAGAGAGAGTGACACACAACTTTGTACAATGACAGGAGTTGGGAGAGGATTCGACAATGGTTTGTGTTAAGGGCATGGGCCCGAATTTCTTCGCATTTAAGGTCAATTATTTTTTTAAACATAAATGGGAGCCGATTTCGTTAAATCGCTTCGTAACTTTGTAATGACTGATTTAAACTGTATAGTCTAACTGTCTCAAATCAGAAGACTGCAAAATATTAGCTAATTAGTTAATCAACAAAATTTCATTATAATTGATAAATTAGCTATACTCATTATACAGTTTGTCTCGAAAAATTACATTGCATAGTAAAACCAATTTGCTACAAAGTTACGAAGCAATTTTACGATATCGACTCTCGTATGGATTTTAAAAAAATATTGTTCTCGTAAGCCGAAAAACTTGAGCCCAAGCCCCTAAGGAACCATCCCAGCATTCACCTGGCGCGATTTCGGGAAACCATAGAAACCCAAATCAGGATGACTGGAGCCGGAAATCAAACCCAGGTCCTTCTCGATACGAGTCTAACGTGATATCGTTGCGTTACCTCGCTTGGTTGCTGGTACGTGTAAATGTATGTGTTTTTGATACACATCGAGGGTGTGTTTGTGATAGTTTATTCATTATGGGTACATTTGTCACAGCCTATATTAACCTATACATTACAATATAATTGCATTAAAAAGTGGAGGAAGTGAATATTAATTACAATTATTATAAATATGTTTACTTCCAAATAAATTAGGGAATATATTATTTTTTTAATGACTTGACGTTTTGTTTACGTAAACTGACGCAACTAAGTTTAAGGTACAACGGCAGTAGTATTTTTTAAACCACCTCTCTTCTCCCGTCTTCATTAATTGACAAGCTTAACTAACGCATCATAACCACTACACACAATATACTTAATTACGGTTTCATGACTCAGTAAAATTTTTTAGAAATAATAGTACTTAAAAACACGATTGGATGACTAAGAGCGACGCATCTAGTTCCTTACTCATATTTAAAAACGTTTCTCTTTACAATTTATGTGCGTGTTGATAATTCCGCCTTTTTATAAGATATTGTGTGACGTTGGTATAGTAGCAAACTCCTTTTCCCCGAAATTGTAGGCAAGGAAGACTTAAACATAAATGATGCGTAGTGATTTAATTGCAATAAGGCGCAGAATAGTGAGTTAGACTTAATCAGACATGGTAGATAAGGCTTATGACAGTTGAAATATCATGGAGTTGATGCGATAGTTCGTAAGAAGGACCATTCATGTTTCAGAAGACCATGCAAGTCCAGAATGGCACCATATATATTTAAAGTATTTTCAAACATATGTACAAAAATAATTAAAAGTTATTAGGTTTTGTTACGTCGAAAGATAGGATTGCTCACAGAAAAAATATATAAGATGGTTATATGAACGAAGACACTGACAAAGTAGACATTATAGCAAGCGATAAGGTTAAATAATTGAGTATTATTATGGAAGGAGAAAATAAAGTGGGTAAACGCGGCTAGTTCAATTATCAGGAATCATCAGCTAGGCCGAGAGACCCCAAAAACGTAAATCCGACTTCTAGAACGTATAGAATCTGGAAACGAACAAAAGTGAGGTGGTCGTGAAAATCCCATACAGACAAGTTGGAAATTAAGTTGGTAACTATGTGGGTACGTTACCATATTTTTAACTAAAGTACAGAAAACCCTGATTTTTGTTATCTAATTTGAAAATGCTTTGATTGAGCGTGAAAATGTACATATATGATTATTTGCTTCTTCTCACTTGTCGCGTGTAACGGGTCAAGCACATTTGTTTCATATGTACAACAAATTACATATCGTTCTACTGACACGATATATTTCCCAGAGCATTTCATTCATGTCAAATGACGATCGGCAGCTATTTTCACCCCGTTATACCCAAATATTTATCATCCGGGAGGTGAATACAGCTGATAATTTGCTATCTGTGACAGTGACAAAGAACAGGTTCACTAGTCGGGAAACAATCACGCCAGCTAATCTACTCACTGTAGCCGTACAAACTAGTGAATACGTTCAAAGAAACCACTTTAAAGTTTAATTTTCAAGGTATAACACAACAAAGTTATAGTTTCAGTTTGTAGCAGAATATTTCTTATTTTCATTATTAATTTAGTAGAAATACCGCCAGTAACAAAGTAGTAATTAATTAGGTAAAATAATTTTAAAAACGCCTGTTAGTAACTTTAAGAAATCGTTTGAAAAACATAGTTTTGCGAAAATGTTAACTGCGGGAAAGGGTTCTTAAATATGGACTTCTGCGTAACTAAAATCAAAGAAATGCTACACATGTCAAAATTCATAAGATTAGGAAATGTAATGTTCGAAACGCTTATATTACGGTAACTTTGGCTATTATAATTTTCATTCCGCAACTAGTATTTATTGATAAATAGTAGGTTAGAAACAGTTTGGTTATTTAAGCATTTTTCACGAACTTCTTACAATTTTTAAAAATCGTATTTCGTGCGGTCCGAATATAATATGTCAGCAAGTTTTTGACATATTTTCAAACTTACCCTGTATATTATATTCTGTTACAATGATTTATCTGCGACAAATTACTCCTAACCGTTGGCTTGAAGATAATTTTGGCCCGTGCATACATTTTACGCAAAGCCCGAAACGAGTGTCAAAAATCTTATAATTTGCGTTGTGGAATGTTAAATAAATCTAAGTAAGAATATTGACGATTATTATGGCTGAATCATTCAACGTGGTTAATATTACACCTGCCGTGACGATTAGATTTGCACGCTTATGTGCATTGTCACCAGTACGAGTGTTTCCCCGTTGTGCTGTTACTGGCTCCAGGATGAGCGTCTATCAGCAACACACGAGTGTTGTGCGTGTTGCAGACACAACGATGCACAGGAGTCTCTACCTGCCTTGTTCTGCAGTGACATCTAGAGTATATCAGTTGTCTCGTCCTTGATAGTAAATTAAAGATTGGTTGTCTGTAAAGTCGGTTTACTGACGATAGTTGAACGTGACAACGTCTTAAGAAAATACTGATGGAATGGTATCATTTTTCAAAAGAAAATTTTAATTTCATTTGTTTAATAGATTTGGATGTATATAGAGAAGGAAGTAATTGGAAATCACAATGAAATTGATCAAGTTATATTTATTTGTACGCATAAATAC